>OENT01000758.1:20793-79065 GCA_900239685.1 Rotaria macrura | reverse complement strand
TGATGATAGTGCTCTCAGAAAGATTTAAATATCTCTAGAGCAGAACAATATTTTTTGAAATCCCTTACGGCAAAATTTCTAAAACTCTTTTCTCTACAATATATGCTAATTTGAAGAAAATGTGAGGACATAGATTGAGCACGGTCGATCGTGGCTTACCCTGAATGGCTCATACATAGAAAGATTCGACTTCACATAATCTTCAAAATATTAGTAGAGAAAAGGCAACAACACATAGTTTATTCTCGATGTATTCGCACATGGAAGTGAAGTGATTTTTCTTGTTTTTAAATGAATTACTCCAAAAAATAATCGAGAGTCGTGTATGTTGCTGATATCTTTTTTAAACATACTCAGAGAATCCTTAAAAAAGTCAAATTTTCAGATGAGTATTGCACATATTTGTATGTTGTGCATTTCTATGAATGTCTTAATCAAGATAGCATAACTATGAAAGTATAGAAACAAATCCTTATTGTTATCGTCGAGCCTTGAAGTAATTCTATTTATAAGTGACATAATGCATTCATGGACAATTAAGAGTCGATAATGTTAGATGTATTCTGAAAGATCAATTCTCATGTATCGTCACAAAATTGTCTAATTCAAATAGAGAAAATTTAAAAAACCATAATGCAAGGTCACTCCTCATAACAAATCAACACATTATAAAGTAAATATTTCTTTGAAATTTAATCAAAAAAACATTTCTGAAACTCAAACAATGTTCGACAATTTCGAGATGAAAACAAATCAACTGATTTATTATATATACAATTAAAAAAATATATAATTGATTGATTACAACTCTTGCACCTATGACAGTACTACGTATTGAATTAGTTTCCTCTGACATTTATCGATATGATTATGATTGAATATACTTTTTTCATGTCGGTCAAAGTCTCTCCTTCATATTCTAGCCTTATCTATTTACTTGGGATATCATTAATTAACTTGATCGATTCCATATGGAACTATTTAAATTTACACACAGCTACAATACTTGTTTTTCATCATAGTTCTAAATTATTGACGTCAACGAAGACTGCTGGTTCTCGTCTTCATACCTTTATTTTTATTTTTATTAATATATAATTATATACATCGATATGCTTGTACACCTAGTTTCATTTCTATCGTACAATCAATAGAATACATGCTAAATTGATGCCATATTTCATTACAATGATAAGCAATATCAATGTTCTTCCTTTCTCTTACGTTCTTTATAGCAGTCAATGAGAACAATCTAATTTTTGGATATGCCCTTATAAGTTCATTACAGAGTCGTATTTTGTACATTATCACTGACGATACGATGATGATGGCATTTCACAATATCGTTGTTTATATTACTCATCGAAAGACATACTTGCTCGAAGATTCTTATCAGTTGTTAACATATATCATTGGACACGTTCGATTCATACGGCTGTTAACATCTTCTCTATGATATATATATATATATACGTATATTTACCTTCATGCTGTTCTTCTATAACAAAGATTTTCTTCTTTTTATATGCAATGTATGTCGTCCGAGTTCTCTTCACTTTCTTCTATGATTATTGACACTATTCTATTCTCTTGTTGATCGATGTTCTCTGTCTGATATCACATGCATGGGTTCTAGTTATTTCCCATGAATAATTCTATTCCTAACTCATAAATATGCAATGATTTAGTTCGGTACGGGTGTTGCTAAAAGTAACGACAGCTAGATTCTTTCTCGGCAACTAATCAATTAACATGATAAATGTATTGTAGTGAAATAACCTCGTATTCACAATATAAAACGTCAGAATAAGTTGTCAATGGATAACTAGTCGTTGCATTGTCATCTCATATACGATACATATATATATTCGAGACCGTTAAGTCAATGTGAATATTAATTGTATTCGAAATAGATTTCTGTACAATAAATTATTTTATATTCTCTGTAATCAATAAGCTCGTACGATATTTCAAGTAAAAACTCGTTGCACATATGGATAATTGAACATCGACTAATTAAAAATACATATTGTTTTTCGTATGCGATTGAAAATATTTTGAAAGACATAGTTCAAATCAATCGACATTATGTTTCGTCGGACGAACGAAAAAGAAAAGATTTGTACTGTGTTTGTGTAGCTATGTCAATAGAGAAGTAAGTTGTGCGTGCTATGATTTTTGTTTTTCAATGTAATTTAAAATATTTTATTGTATAGTATATTCATTATATCAAGTTTTAGAATCAAAGAAGAATTTCATCGTATAAGTTTCTTATCATACATTTTAGTATTGTTATCTACGAGGAAATATTATAACATGAACTACGATTTTTTTTTTATTGAGATGAAACATCGATCGATAAAGATGATATCTAAAATAGAGGAGAGAGATGTTGAATTTTCATAAGCGTTATTCAATAAGAAGATTTCATCATGATAAAAAAAAATCAAAATTCTGCATACGTTCGCATTGTTACAAAACGATCTCTATCTTTTGAGTTTCAATATACATTGTCCTATAGAATGTTATCGAGTTTATTTCATAAAATTAACAATTATAAGTGATAGAAAAACTTTTTCTGTTTATAAACTTTCTAACAATTTTGATTGTAAAACTCTCGTGCTAAAATTTCTAACATCTAGATTTAATAACGAGATTCATATCATTGGCGATGTGAGGAGATGTAATAAAATTGATAAATAAGTTGTGTGTAATTAAGAAGCGTTTTCTTTTTCTTCATCTGTCATAGATATAGGAAGAAAACACAAACGTTAGATATTGAAGTAGTTTTATAGTACATGTTAATCAAAGATAAGTCTTCTCATCAATATCTAAATATTACTTGTCATCTTACTAAAACTTCTATTCATAGAATTATGTCAATACATCAAAGTTCGTTTAACAACACAAAAACCTTGAGGATGTTATACTTCTATGAGGTTAAAGAACAAGAGATGACAAAGTTGATTTCGAGTGCAGTAAGCCTATCATCAAAGAACGATATGATGAATAGAGTCACATGTGTGCAAGAAAAGAAGCGATTCCTCTAGTAGTTAGATAAAAATGATCCGGCATCATGAACTGAACTAGGTCAGTTCTTGTATGATCTCGAAAACCATACAACATATTAATGAGACATTAATTTTTAAGTCGAATTTTACGCTACAAACTAATTTGATATTAATGTAATGTTTGTTGAAATTCTAAAGTTCTTCACCTGAAGAATTTTTCTGCAGGCAGTTTAATCTTCATAGTATAGAATTATCAGATACTTTGCTTTTTCTTTCCAAGCAGATCAGACACATGACTTGACAGTTGTGTAGTCAAGACAATATTGTTTCTATGTTCAACAAACAGGATGATATAATAATTCCAGTAGCGGAACCAGGGGGGCTCAGCCATCCCCCCCCCCCTTAGCGAGATTTTTGAAAAATGTATTTTTGTTATTTTCATCAAGTATCAATCGCCTTGTCCAAACATAACGCAATTACGTTTTTGACATTTATTGAATTATTTCAGCAAGTGAGAGAGTTAGAAGACCTTTCTAAGAAGCTTATCTTGCTCTATTTGTTATGTAAGAATGAATGCTTTTTATTGAACTTTCGAACCCTGAGAAAGCGTAACGTAGTGGCGTTACCAGAAAATCGTGGGTGATGGGGCTAAGATGCTGGTAGTGAGGTTGAGCTCCACCTGGCCTCACCTTACTGACGCCACTACTCAAAAGCCGGTGATGGTGCTCAGAAGCCTTTTGATGAGACTCAGCCTCATCTGGTCCCACCCTAGTGACGCCACTAGCGTAACGCTGTTACATAGAATGATCTTTTTCCTTTAGTGAGGTTTATCAACCTCTCGGGTATTACTTTAAATAGATTTAATTTTTATACATGTTGGTCATTGTCGTGCGTATATGGTTTCATAGAAAAATAAAGTTGCTAGATCGTAACGGCAAGTCATTAGCTGTACGATAAATTTGAAACTGCTCAAGAACTTAGAAGTGGTCACGCGAGATTAGAGCAAAACTTTAACAGAACATTTTTCAGAGAATCAAATTCTGCATCGAGTAGTATATCACTCAGCATTTTTGAAAATGTTTCTGAGCTAAGAAATTCAGAAAACGATTTTCAAAATTTAAAAAACAAAGTTTTGATGTCAAAAGTTATCATTTTTAGAAAAATTGCGAAATTCATAATTAGCGCAAAAATACTAACTCTGAAAAACTTGATCAGCAAAAAGTTGTAGGACGTGAACAAGCTTTAATATTGATAATATTTCTCTGTTTCTTTATTTGTTAGCTTAGCTTAAAGATTGAGGAAAAAGAGTTGCGGGAAAGAATTTTGCAATAATTAATAGTAAAATTTTGAATCCTCCTCCCCAGACTAAAAAGGCATTCCCTTATGCTGCGTCCTTTTTGGGTAGCCTTCTATTAGGATCAGATTTTTTATCAAATATTAATTAAAATCTTTAAGAAGCATCAATATTAATCAATTAACAGCTGTAACTAATGTTTGTCGGGTATTTTTGAAGAAGCGATTTCTCAAAAAAAAAGAGTAGAAAAAACGACACATTTGACTATTTATTAATTCATTTTCGCGCAAAATTAAGTATTTTTTTAATGAATTCATGGCGTTCCAATAGGGTCGATGAGTTTTTGTTCAAATATGTCCTTCTGATATGGGTCAACCATCTTGGGGGGGGGGGGTTACTTTATTACCAAAGCTAGTTGGAGATTTTTTTGGGAGGGGGCAGAGCCCCCCTCCCCCCCTAGCTTAAAATCCTTGTTCCGCCACAGAATATGTCACTTGTCTTTAATTAGTGTTACATAGTTTTCTATGTCTAATTCATACGGTGTATTACCAAAACATTGAATTAAAGTTAAACGAAGTCCTGCGGTGTTCCTTCGTACAATGTCAAATATATTATACTCAAAGTGCATTACTTAATATAATTTATTACGCAAGTACTCTCAAATTGAAAGTGTGTTAAGTTTAACCCTTTACATTTTCTATGCTTCGATTTGAATTGTTGCATCATCTTCTCTTGATATTGACTTACATAATATCTGCTCACTGACACTTAGAATACGATCGACAAACTTGGAATTTTTTATGTAAACGAGAAGTTTTACTTATGTGTAAGAAACAAATTTTAATATAAACATTCTTCTTAGCATTTCAACAACAACAAAAAAATGAACATAATCTTGTAATATACAAATTGATTATGAAATGATCTTATAAAGTCTTTAATTAATATATGTAGAAGCTTATTTTATTTCCAACTTCAAGGTATGACCTTATCATAGATGCACAAGTTATTTGAAAAAAAAAAGAATTCAATATCCTTAGACTCGTTTAACATACAGTTGACGATTTAATTATAAATCTATTCCGCATTTGTATCGTCTATTCAAACTAATACTTGCGATGAATTAATCTGTAATGTTGACAACTATCTAATGAGTTTTATAATGAACTACATTCATTAAAACTCATCTTTATCATGTTCTTGATATTAAGTAACACTTAGACATTGTTGTTCTTGGTATAAGGTATTGTCAGAATAGAATAACTAACAACACATCTCGATGAATGGATTTGTCGTAATCGTAAAAGATTAAGTCTTCTAGGCAAAAACGACGAGCTATGTAAATAAGTAAGCATGCCGTCGTCCGACTGTTTTTAATATCGTCACTTATATATATATATATTTGTAAGTGAAGAAGCAGAGGCTGTTTTAGACACTCAAAACAAAGTAATACGAGGTGATGATAATGATCGATAAGAATATAACCAAAAGATTGTCCTGTAGGATTGATAAAACATTCAAAACATCTATGTAATGTTGATTGTTAAATCAATTTCAATTTCGAAAGGGTGTACATAGCCACTTGCATTCGTAAGTGCACTTTAATAAGGTCACCCGTAAAAAAAAAACATTTTTTTTCTCAGTCAACGATATGAGTATAAAATTTTTGTTACATACATATAGCAAATATAAGTTGAATGTTATTTACGAAAATGAAAAAATAGTATTTGGGTAGTCAGCTCATGTACAAGGTCACAGATAACGATTTTCATCTACATATAAAATAGCTCGCGTATTATTTATTGATGTTATGCATTCAAGAAAAAGAATTTTCATGTTCGCCTTCGTTGAATATTGTCATTGTAATTTACAATCGTTATATTACTCTTACGATGAAAGTTCTATCAAGATAAATATTGGTCATTGTCATAGTAATGTTTCAATGTATTCTTAACTTCTATATCGATAAGAAACTGCGTTTAACATTCTAAATAAATCGACTTCAAGTGACATCTATTCTTTATTGTGAAATATTATAATACATATTATAGAAAAAACCGATGTCCTTGAAAAAAATAATCAATTAAGATGATGGAATATTGATAAAACTAATGAAAACAACGAGTATAAATGCATTGATGTAAAATATTCAGTTCTGTTCTGTTCTATGTTGTTCTGCTTCTTGAAAAAAAAAACTTTCTTTCATTCAATTTTTGCTTTCTTTTTTTTTCTCTCTCTCTCTCTCTCTCCCTGTAAATTACGTATTTATTTTTTTCAGTCGTAGTTAAAAAAAAACGTCTTCTCTCACTCATTTCTCCTATCGGCTGATCGCTTGTCTTTTAGCATGATCTGGTTACCGCAGTGATCAATACCAGTAGTAAAAAATCTTAAGTAAAGATAAATCGATCAATTCTTATTCACTTTACGCAAAGTTTGCATACTAATTGATGCGATTAATATACTATATACAACTCAGTAAAAGCTATGTATTTAAATTGATCAAGTACTAAATCGGCGTACAAAAGAATAAATACACGAAAGTGTCGTGTTTTTTTTTTCTTTTATTTTTCTGTACTAATAGGCAATTTTATTAAGGAATATTTTTCATCTAATAGTATTTACTTTGTTAGCATCCATTTAGACATTTCCCTATAGATCTCATGTATGCATCTTTTTTTTTTCTTTTTTTTTGTGATATTTGACGATTGCCTCAAGGTTAAACACAAAATGAAACAGAACAATTTCTTTCTTTTTTTTCTTCTTCTCATTCTCTAACCATTACAGTGTTGTATGAAGGATTAATTTTCTTTTCGTTCTTGTCATACGTGAAGCACTTTTTTTTCTGCTAGATGTAAATTCACTATTTCTAAGATCGACAAAATGCCTGTTCGAAAGCAAGGTAAATTAATAGAAGTAATGAAAATTCGTCTCAAATAATCATTTATTTCTTATTAGATGCTTATCGAGCATTGGAATTGCTTGAAGATTATTATAATCGTCTAGATTCACCAGAAGATAAACCATTAAGAAATGCTATCGATAGGTAAGCGCGTTGTTTCCGATTATCAAGAGTAAATCTGTAACTTTTCTTTTAAAAAGAAAATCAGATTTGTTTTCTTTACTAATGATGTGTAAACATTAAAAAGAAATAGAAAGAAAGAAAAACTTACACGTTCCTTTTTTCTTTCTCATCTTTTTTATCCTTTAGAGTCATCAAAGTTTTCAAAAGTCGTCTTTTTCAAGCATTAATTGGTTTGTAAACATGAATCTATTACATAATATACAGTGCTGACTATTTTTCTTTGATTTCCATTTTTTTTTCTCCATCGAATTAGATATTCAAGAATTCTATGAAACTATTTTACTTGACGATCAGAGTGATCCTTCAGTTAAAGTCAATGCAACCAATCAATTCGCCGAAAGATGGGAAGATAGAGTATTATCAAAACAAGATAAAACGGTAAAGATATATTACCTTTTTTGATTTCATTATACGTACTAGACGGCGATTATGTCTTGTTTTTGGATAGAAGGGTTCAACAACAACTAGTGAACCATCAACAATAGTACCACTTGCAAGCGAAAATCCACTTGTACGTCCGTTGAATATCAGAGACGATATTCCACGACAACCAACGCCAACACCATTTGCTCAAATAACTAATGTACCGAATTCAACAGATCGTCTTAATATAAAAGACATCAAATCACCGAGTAATTCAACGGAGTTTAATTACGATAATCATTGGACAACTATTAAAGTTTCTCTTGAACGAGTAAATATTAAGAAAATGTTTTTTTTTTCGTTGCGATAGAAAATGATGTTCTTTGAATTAGGTACCTGGCAAAGGCCTAGGATTTTCTATAGCTGGTGGTGTCGATACACCTTGTATTAATGATTCTCCGGCAGTGTTTATTACACGAATTACTGAAGGTGGTATTGCTGATCAACTGGGCGCATTAAGGTTACTATAAATATTTTCCTTTTCTTTTAAATCATTTTCTCGATTCTATACTAGACTTCATGATATTATTTTACGTGTCAATAATATCGATTTTACTTCTATTGAACATCAAAGAGCAGTCGATTCATTGAAAGCAGCTGAAAGTCCAGTTACTCTTGTAGGTGTTTTCGTTTTTACGTTCTGTGTTAAACGAAAATCACCTTTCATTGAATCTATATTCGTTTGTTTTAAAGATAGTTCGTCGTTTATTTCCACAGCATATGGAAGAAATCATATTAGAAAAGCCGCCCAATTCTCATTTAGGTTTTTCAATAGCTGGTGGAATCGGTCATGAACATGTCAAAGGGTTTGTTTCGTTGTACAATTAGAAAAGAAAATCTTGAACTCATGTTATCATATGTCGTGTCTCTAATATTCTCTAGTGATTTTGGTATATTTATAACACATATAATTCCAGGTGGTGTCACTGATAAAAATGGCAAATTAAAAGTTGGTGATCGTTTAATGAGTGTACAATCGACGGTAGGAAAAAAAACAACAAGTTCTATGTCATGATTTTGTTCTTTATGTTTAGAAACAAACATATAATCTTGATTTTATCGAACATAAAAATGCTGTCGAATGTATTCGACGTGCATGTGAGGAAGGTGCGAAAATAACTTTGATAGTTGCTCATCCAAAGTCTCCTTCAACCAATAATGAATTTACATCAACAAATCCGACCATTTCCAATCTAGTAATATCAAAAAATGAAACGAATGGAGATCGATTCCCGAATACTAATAATGATCAAGATGACTCTCTCGAGTAAGAACTTCGATTGATGATAGTTTCGTTCTTTCTTTTTTTTTTGTTTCTGAATAACTAGACATAAAAATGAGTAGATAATCTGATTGTATCTTATTAAAAGAAAATTTTTCGTCATTATTGGTGAGATTAGACATGATGAATACTAAACATCATCTATCGTTCTAAATTGAGATATCCTACATTCAAAGTTAGATTGATCGTTGTTGACTTGAATGAAATTCTCCAGAGGAACAATGCTTCATATTAAGTTAATTTTATTGATCTTATTTAGTGAACGTCACGTATTACTTCGACGTGGTCCGAATGGTTTTGGATTCAATATTATTAGTTCTGAAGGTGGTCAAGGTAATTTGGACTGTTCGATCATATATGATTCTCTTACTATTGAACATGTTTGGTGTTTTTTTTTAGGAATCTACGTATCATTTGTTCAATCAGGTGGTGCAGCTGATAAATCAGGGCAATTACGTAAAGGTGATCGTATATTATCAGTAAACAATATTGATTTGAGAACAGCATCAAGCGATGAAGCTGGATCAGTACTCAAATCCTGTGGTGATACAGCGAATTTACATCTTGTTTATAAATACATAGGTGAAATAGTAATTTTTTTTTTGTTTTATTGTGAAAATTGAATAATATTCATTACTAATGTCTACAGAATTTATTGAATGTCAAACTCGTAATGATGAAAATCGTAATGCAGGAGTAAACACATCTACTAACAGTACAACTAATCTAAAGACTACCCCTCGACGACAATTTTATGTTCGGTAAACTAAAGTTCTTCATCGTTAACAAGTACTTTGGACAAAAGCAAACTATGTTTTCTTGTCTAATGTTAAGAGCGGAATTCGATCATGATCCAGCAAGAGATCCAAATTTTCCGGGTGGCACTCGTATAGCATTTCGTATCGGTGATATTCTTCATGTAGTCAATGCTGTTGATGATTCTTGGTGGCAAGCAAAACGTGTCGTCGATGGAAAAGAAGAAGAAATAGGAATCATACCATCGAAGTCACGAGTAGAAAAAAAAGAACGAGCTAGGCAGAAACGCGTGAATTTCAATCAAACGAGTGGACGAGTAAGTTTAATAGAAAAACAATCCTCAGTCATTTTATATTATGTTGTATGTTTCTTTTCATCTATTCTATTCTATGAAGGCTCAAACAGGAGATCATGAGAAAAAGAAAAAGAAAAAGCCGGGCTTATTCGGTAAAGGCGGTGACAAAAAAGATGTACAATCAGGCGAAGATACGGAAAATGAATCCGAAACCTTAGAACCTGTACCATCTTATCAATTGATAACTAAACATCAAAGTAAACAGTTTTTCTTTTTCTTTTAATTACATATTCATACTATCCAATCGAGAACACATAGCCGGTCGATTTTTACAGATCCATGACCCGGAAAAATTTTATTTTTGTTGCTCCGACACTAACCATCGGAAGACAATCTAGAATTTTACTGAAAGAAGATTGTTCTAGTCAGGAAATATATTTTCCAGTGAAATTAACACATTGATTACGTTCATTTTTTTTTAATTACTTTTAACTGTAAAAGAACAAAGTTCACAAGATTGTGATCAATATTCATACTCGAAATATGTCATTGTATCTTAATGTAGTAAAAACAAATGAACCGTTACTGAGGAAAGAATTCTGAAAATGTTAAATCGACGATCGAGATATCATCATAGTTCTCGAGCATTCCATTCAATGAAACAATAGACAACAAAGTCGATCATCATATTATTTACTACAATAAAATCCTTCGAAAAAATTGATTGACATAAGTTTGAGACAAGAAACGACGCAATTTCGATAACAACGTCGTCTGCAACTCGGATAATCTTGAATAGCTTTTAAATAGGATTTATTTATCTTTCTTCGTGTTCATCTTACTAATGCAAGTAACTCATGAATGACGTGCTTTTTTATCTGCCTACTTGAAAAATGTCATTTTAGGCATTGATTTAAAATAACTGGTTGTTCGATGAGTACAATTCCGTGTTGATTGAAATTGAATTTTTCAAAATTCTCACTCACCTCTATTCGAATCTTTGAATATATAGACATATTATCCATATGAGTAAGAGTCATCGAGAAACTTCTTACATATTCACGTATTACAACGATATTTAAGATTTTTTTTTCGAATAGTCCTAAATGAGATTTTTTTTCATTTGGGACGTATATAGATGAAGAGCATGAATGTTCATGAAATGAAAAGTACGCAAGTGAAAATTATTATTTATTTTACTTTTTCGTTGTTTTAGTCAATTATACAAGACCTTTAATTATATTTGGACCATTTAAAGAAATTATTAATGATCAACTTGCAAGTGATCAACCAGAACGATTTGCTAATTGTGTGCCTCGTACGTATTCATATCTCTCTCTCTCTCTATAATCATTATGATAATTAATCGAAAAAATATATTATAGATACAACACGACCGAAGCGTGACACAGAAGTAGAAGGTCGAGAATATCATTTTGTTCCAAGTCGAAAACAAATGGAAGAAGATATACAAAATTATTTATTTATTGAAGCTGGAGAATATGGAGGAAATCTATATGGTACAAGTGTTGCTGCTGTTAGGGATGTAGCTCATTCTGTATGTATCGAAATTAGGTGATCTATCAATAGATTCGTTTTGTATTTTGTAGTCAAAACATTGCATTTTGGATGTCAGTGGTCGAGCTATCAAACGTTTAACGAGAGCTAATCTTTATCCGATTGTTTTATACGTTAAAGCTCCTGATGTCAAATGGATATTGTAAGAAAATATAATATTCGATATTTATCTTTTGAAATTATTCTTATATTCAAGAACTAATATGGGTGACGAACCCAAAGAAGATCAAGCTAAAAAAATCTTCGATAAATGTAATGAAATTGAACAACAATTTGGTGATCTTTTTACTGGTAAAGAATTCATAATTACATTGAAAAACAAGAAACGCTTGTTCTGATTATTTGTTTTTTCTTCATTACAGCTACTATTCAAGGAGATAACTTAAATGATGTCTATGATCGCATAACTGAAATTATTGAACACGAGAATACAATCGACTCTATTTGGGTACCATCGGATGAAAAAATATAGAAAAAGAAAAATGAAGAGTTGTGTTTAGATTCTTTTGTTACGAATTTCTTATCTTGATTTTAAATTTTTTTTTTATTAAAAGAGATGGTCTTCTATTTCGATCAC
Organism: Rotaria macrura; assembly: GCA_900239685.1. Lineage (NCBI taxonomy): Eukaryota > Metazoa > Rotifera > Eurotatoria > Philodinida > Philodinidae > Rotaria > Rotaria macrura. The sequence continues at coordinate 66,767 of OENT01000758.1, read as the reverse complement.
TAATAAAAATGTCTTTATTTTTCTGTTTGTTTATCGTAGTCGTGAACGATATTCATCTTGATTATTTTGTTTTGCTCTGTTTTCTTTTTTCTTCTTATCTTGAGTTAATTGTCTGCACCGCATATGTTTATTTCTACAGTATCATTTGTGTCGAATATGCTTCTGGAAAAACAGATGAGAAAATGCAAAATTGTGCTGTTAGTTTTTGTTTATGTGTGCTGAGAGCTAATATCAACGTAATGATTAGACTATCTTGAACACGGTTTTTTTCTTTCTTTTGTAAAAATAAAATTTTTGAATGAAACTTTTATTTTTAGGGTTAAAACATGATGAAATTTAGACTAAGAAAAAATAGAACAAATATTTATATATTACGTATATGCGATGACTTCTTTCAGTTACGACATGTCGAGATTAGATAAGTATTGTTTTTTATCGTTTATTTTTCTTTCGACAACAAATATCTTCTATTGAAAGATATTCGCTGATGAATGAATCATCCTTGTTAGTACTTAGAAGAGTCGAATAAGAAAACGTCTTATCTTATATAGCTATTTACCACGTATCCATATCGGCATGACACAAAAAAAAACAAAGAATTGAAAACAGTGCCTTTAATTTTTTATTCATATGTAATTAACTTTTTTTTTTTTACTTCTTCAATTGAAATTTTCTTCTATATGTATGTAAATTTGAATAAAAAATTAGATGAAATGTGATGTAGTTTAACTGAGAGAACTATTCTTGTCACAAAGTATAATGTCGAATATGAAGTTTATATCATAGCGGGAAATTTCAACTTGTTACACTTTCTATTGTTTGCTAATGAATGCATTATTTTATGCTCGAATTTTTAGCATTATGTCAAAAATCGAATAGAACTAAAAGAAAATGTTTGTTTTTCATTAAAATCTATTCAGCTTAATTGATACAACCTTCTCTTGGTAACAGAGATTGACTGATTTGATTATGTACAAATATCTTCTAGTTACAAAAGGAATGAGTATGTCAATATTGGGTAATAGGAGGACGTCCTTGACAGAGAAACTTGATTTTCTTTTCTTGTCTTAAAAGTTACCCTTCATAATAAATGAGCAAATGATGACGACCGAATGCATCGATATTCAACTAAAGCGAAAGACAAAACTTCACGCATTTCAAAGCAAAGACTTAAAGTTTAAAAATATAGATTGTACCGAATGGAAAATATTTCTACTTATTCATTCAATACCATACAAGTAATTATTCATCGAACAAATCAATATTTGAAAATGCACGTCGACGATGGATTAGAAAATGCTAAGCATCGTTCTTCTCTATTGTTTCATTCTTTATTCGATTTCATGAAAATAGGAATTGAAATATAAACTCTTCAATCTATTTACAACTTTAAAAATTTTTCTATTTCGTCTTTTCAAACTATAAACTACGTTAGTAGAATATTTATCCGAAGAATTCGTTCGATCGAACTGTATTTGAGTTTTTTTTGTTGCGTTTGTATTATCACAAAAATATGTACAAGACATTGTGGAAAAAAACAAGCATCTATGTAGAAATTGTTACACTTGACATTGCTGTTGCATTACATAATGGAATCAATGGCTAGTTTATTTACATCTTGTTTTTCTTTCGATAAATTTTATTCATGACTTTATTTGTCTTTGTGAATATACAAACACGGCACGCGGTCGTAATAAACATAAACCGTCACCGGTTTACAGACTCGGTTTGACACACAATCCAGACGGAATACCGAAATTTCATCGAGAAAATACAGCACAATTTTTTGCTACGATTGCAAGAAAAAATTCAACTGTCTTATCACCGTCGTTACCTGCATTCTCAACTGAACTCGAAAGACAAAAAAAATTGAAACAAAATTATGATGATGATGAAAAAAATCCAAAGTACGCAAATCCACTAATACAGTCCGCCTCATTCAATGCTATCTTGCCACCGATTCGAACATCAACAACTAAAAAATCAAACATGACCGTATCTCCACCGCTTTTTAATCATTCAACAACATTTCAATCGCCATTACTTTCTTCTGAACTGTCATTACAATCGACATCTCCATTTCTCAAGTCACCAGTACAAGGTCAATCACCGACACAAGCACCATCGCCAAAACGTCCTTTACAACATAGTGGCCCTGTTGATCAAGATATTTTTCGGAAAGCCTACGAGAGAGCTATATCAGTTGCTCGAAGTCGTCTTCTTTTTCGTGATCCATATTCATTGACACGAGCAAGTGCTACACATGGTGTTCTCTATTCGTATTTTGATCATACACCAATGTGTGTATTTTCTCGTGGAACTGCCTGTGATCATTCGCATGATGATGCATCTGAAGAAGATGAAAAATTAAAATCAAGTAAATTACGAAAAAAAATTTTCGACGATGTTATTGTAGAACGTTATATTCAATAGAACAAAACAAAAATTGAAAATGCCTAGTTTTAATCAATGTTTTTTCTTTCTTCAAGTAAATTCACATTGTATATTTATTATTTTATAAAGTAGTTCATGTCTTACGTTGCATTTTCATACGATGGCCATTCTACATATATATATATATTCCAAATTATTTTGATAAAATTTCTAACGATGAAACACACTGGAAATAACATAGATCTGAATATACGGACATAAACTCTTCAGATCAAGTCTATTTTTCCTCTGCTTGTCTCTCATCGAGATTTCTTTTTCTCTAACAAGAACAACAGCAGGCGAAGATTTTCTACATCTATACTACTGTTGATTTGACGTTTCCGATTGATTTTCTTCTCTTCGTAACCGTAAAAGACACAACGTGTGCTTCATCTTCCTTATTAGTCAATCGAGTACACATACATACAGTGCATAACATTTGGCTATCATCCTTATTCCGAACAAGTTAACTTTTTCTTCTGTAATTGGGTAAGTAGAATGGGGGGCGGGGGGGGGGGAGCTTACTGAAAAACAACGACAAGAAAACAGAAAAACCAAACCACACATAAATGGTTAAATATAGATCGATTACACCGTTTTTCTTCATTTTCTTTTTACTCTATCCGTTATTAATGGTTTGTTTCTCTAATTACCTTCTTCAGATCCTCCAAAATTGTAATCAGTACTTTGTCTATGATATGGCTGACACACAGTAACACGCTTTGCTTAATGATGTAGTGGTGCGTTTAAACATGTCTTCTTTTTTTTTCTTCTTCTCTTGTATTGATCTTAGAAGCACTTCCGAGTGTTACATTTATGAAGAAAAATGAAAAATTTTTCAAAAAAAAAAGATCAATCTATTAAGTTAATTTCACGTATACTTATGACCACATGCACATATGTATTTGGTAATAGAGTTGATAACGATGATGAAAAGAAAGAATATTATTCTTCTTTATTTTCTTCCCGCTTTTCTTTTTCTCTGTTGACTTCATCCAGAAGCTTCTGTTGCTGGCTAATTCTTGCTCTACGAATACGGATGTCTTGCTATCAATCGTCATTTATTGTGCCACAATATACCAGACATAAGCAGAACGTCATCGTCAAAGTGTAGTTTGTCTTTCATCGCTTAAGCTATTGGTATGGCAATCATAGACCTAGTGTCAGTTATATTGTTATTTGATGAAATAAGAATATAAAAACAACATGCAGCTCTTCTTCTACAAAATAATAATCGGCTTCTTCGCTCTAATTAATTTCGGTAAGATTGAATTTTGTCGTTTGTCTACATGGCATTCTTTTTTTTTCAACTGTATAGAAGTTCATGGAAACTCGGATGCAAAACGTCTTCTAAATGAATTGATGAAAGATTACAATAGATATGTTCTACCTGTACCATCGGTAAATCAAAAAGTTAATGTTACATTAGGTTTAAAACTATCACAATTATCCGATATTGATGAACGTAATCAAATTATGACAACAAATGTTTGGCTTGAACATGTAAAAAGAAAAAGTTTTTATTTTGATACAAAATATGAATACAAAATGTCTTCTTTATCTATTTGGTTTAAATTTTTAGGAATGGACTGATTATAAATTAACATGGATACCTAGTCATTACGGAGGAATTGAGGTTGTAGAAATTCCATCATCAGATATATGGGTACCTGATGTTGTTTTATATAATAATGCAGACGGAACCTATGAAGTTAATACAATTACTAAAGCTCATGTTGTAAGTATTGATTGATCATTCGAAATATACGTTACTGTATTTTATTCGATTCATATATTTAACAAAGTATTGGAATGGATCTATAAAATGGAATCCTCCCGTCATATATAAATCTTATTGTGCTATTGACATTCAATATTATCCATTTGATGAACAAAATTGTACACTTAAATTTGGTACATGGACACATAATGGAAATTTAGTATGCGATGCCATTAAATCGAAATTTTAGACGAGAAGAAATTGATCGATTATTTTCTTTAAACATAGGTTGATCTTCATCATAAATCAGGACAAGTTGTTGTTGATTGTGGTGTTGATCTATCGGATTATTATCCATCGATTGAATGGGATATTCTTGCTGCTGTAAGTAATTACGATGTATTCTTCTTATTTTTATCTCATGGGATGAAATATCGATTTTCATAAGATTTCAAATAATATTCATAAGTTCTCATGAGATTGAAACGAAGACGACTAGTCTATTGATTTATCTTGAACTGAAACTTTACAAATAGTAACACATGAAATCAGAAAAAAACAGAATGATGATTTGATATCATACATAAATTAAGTAAAGAAGAAAACAAATTGAATATATACTACATCGGTGATTTGTATTATTTCTGAACGTTGTATATTTCCGTTCTCCTGAATTATTGGTTTTAATCCTTCATCTAAATCATATCTAGATAGTATTAATAGATACTTAGAAAACACTTAGTGATAAGTAATGATGTAGCTGATATGAAAACATATTGATAGATATTGTTTTACTATTTACAAATGATTAAAGTTCTTTCATATTTACTGATTGATACATGTGAACTACTACGACTGTTTGCCAAGAAAATACACATCTGGTCATGTTAATAATGAACAATTGTTTTTCTCATGGACGATATTCATAGAGAACTTCTATATTCATTGTATTAGTTAAATGCCTAAATATTGAATTCAATAGAGTAATTAAGTTTCTACCATGTTTTCATAGGATATTTTGACCTTTACCAAAGCTACATTAATAGCTATCTCATGTCTCTATATATGTGATCACTTCGACTTCATTATCAATGTTGCAGAATAAATTTGACATTCATGATTGCACATAATAGATCATATACATATTTGATATTGAAGCATTTAATAATAACAAGATTAGTTATTAAATAGAACGAACATACCGTATTATAGTTATTCTTATCTTTTTTTACGGAATAACTATCAATAGAGTATCAATCAACAACTAATTATGTCTATTGTTTGTTTTTTAGCCTGCTGTTCGCCATGTTGTTTTATATGATTGCTGTAAAGATGATCCATATTTAGATGTAACATTTGCATTACTTATTCGACGAAAACCACTTTTCTACTTGGTTAATCTTGTTATTCCATGTATAAATATTGCTTTTCTAACAATTTTGGTATTTTATCTACCTAGTAGGACATCAATGAACATTGTTAAATAAAAAAGAAAATTATAAGAAATTATTTCATCTTACATTTTGTTTTAGGCGATTGCGGTGAAAAATTAACATTATCAATATCAATTTTTGTTGCACTTCAAGTATTTTATCTTCTTCTTGTTGATCTCATACCACCGACATCATTAAAACTTTCATTACTTGGTACATATCTACTTTTTACATTAGTCTTAGTTAATGCATCGATATTTATAACTATAATAACATTAAATATACATTGGCGTCATCCAAATACTCATCATATGCCTGAATGGGTTAAACGGTGGTTTTTCGAAATAATTCCACCGTTCATATTCATGTCAAAACCACATATTGGTAGTGCATTATTACGACCAAAACAGAATACTGACGAAACGGAATCAGCTCTATCACAATATGGTCAAAACATTCATCAATTGAGTAGCTACTTGAAAACACTGTCGATTGATAGATATCCAGCAATAATTCAACAAGCAATAAAAGATATTCGATACATCAGTGAATTACAACGTGAAGCTGAACAAGATAATTTGGTTCGTTTGTAAACAACACGAAAATTCTTTTACTACATATCTAATGTATGTTTTAATTATTTTGTATCTGATTTAGGAAAGAGAAGGTTGGCGTTTTATTGCACTTGTCATTGATCGGTGTTGTTTAATAGTATTTATTTTTTTAACTGTAATTGGTTCATGTCTCACTTTACTATCTGCTCCGTCCATACATAATAAAGCCGATCCGATTGAACGACAATATTCACACCATTACAATTCACATTCACATTGAATATTGTCTTTAATGATTACATTTTTTTTTCAATAAAATGTCAATCGTTCATATTGTTCAATATATCACTTTGAAAATGTTTTGTTTTGTTTTTGTTTCTAATATAAAAAGTAACTGTTTGTTGTATGTTCTTTTGTTTTTCTTAACTTGAGCGCTATATAAAATACAAAGTAGAAGCTTTTTCGATCATTGATTTTTTCGTGATATAAACTTCATGTCTGATGATAGTGCTTATGAAATAGATTTACCGAAAAACATTTTTAACTGTCAAGAAGTTAAAAAACGTATGCATGAAATTCTTCACGATACGTTACATGATCAACAATATGATTTAAATCAATGTAATTTTTTAGCTAAAGATCTTGCAAATAAAATCAAAGATTCATTGAAAACATTTGGTTATGAACGTTATAAATTTATTATACAAATTTTTATTTGTCAACAAGAAAATGAAAGTTTACAAATGATTTCACGATCTTATTGGGATTCTGAAACCGATCGATATGCACAATCGATCTATATTAATCAATGTCTTATGTGTGTTGCGACAGTTTTTGCCGTATTTTATTATTGAATAAAACTCTAGGAGAAAAAGCTAGATGAAGCAATTTGATTTTTTTTTTTATGAAGAATGTTTCTCATGTATTGTAGATGTTAATCATGTTCGATCTTATGAATAATGAATGTAGGAACCAAACAGATGATTCACAGCGACAGCTTAAGCAACTAATAATATTCGTCGTCCCGTTTTGGGAATCTTTTAACCAATCAAAAAAAGACTTCATAATCTATCTACCTACGCTATATCAACAGACAGAAGAATAAGAATAATAAGAACATAGCAAGGACAAAGTTGTGTGATGAGTCTTCTGTCGTGTCTCGGACGTCAAAATGGAGATGGCGGTGATCCACCTGATACTCCAAATATTGATAAGTTAAGAACGTTTGTTGAACGTTTCACACAAGATCCTAATTCAGAAACATCGTTTATCAAACGACCGAATGCGAATGAACTTTGTGAATGGACAAAAAAGGTTTGTGAATATTTACCGAGTACGACTGATGCAGCAGCTGCTACTGCTAATAATGATGATATTCGTCCGATGAAACAGCATTTTTCAATCATTAAACAATTTTATGAAACGGTACAAAACGCAGGATTCACAAATATACCGCCTATTGTTGAAACATTTCTATCAAGTATTCAAATTTATGAATCAATATCTGGTTTAGCTTGTATTATATTCGCTGAACATCCTGATATACTTAATTTGATTGAGACTCAGTTAATGGAAGCACGAGAAGCTCTAACTGAACATGGTAATTTAGGTGTTCTGGCGCTGCTATGCTGTGGTTCTGGTATGTTACTCGGCAGGGTAAGACATTGTCAATTCATTCTAACAAGTATTATATACTTTAATTCATTTAGCTTAATACTATACTTGCTGTTATTGATGAAAAATTAGGTGAACTTGGTGTTGGTCGTATACTTGATTTTCTTGGACAAATAATCGATGTATTTTGTAAATTCTTCCATATTGATATGGCCAATATAAATGATTTACAAAAATTAGCGGAAACTGTTCGAGGATTTATTGAGCAAGTCGGTCAAAAGTTAAGTTTACTCTTTGGTAAACTGGCAGTGACAGGTATGTCAATCATATAAATTTTCTGTTTTAATTCAATTGACATATCTAGGAGACAAGCGTGCAACAAACGAACGATTTGCTCCTTTGGAAATGACAACGAAAATTCATCGAAAAATTTCTAAATTTGGCAATCAGGCACCGATCGTTGAAAAAACATTGTCTTCATTTGAAAATTTCTATAAAGCAGCCAACAAACTTGATGATGATTTAATTAAGAAACATGGACAAAAACTAGCTGCACAAGTTCGTATTCGAGATTTTAAAATCTTAATGTTCACCTTTGTATGATGTTGTCAGGCTGATGAAATATCGAATTCGAATGAGCCTACATTGAAAAGTAGTTATCCGACTGATATTGATTTAGCTCGATCGGATGCTGTTCAATTGGCTGCATCGAATACAGTTAAAGAAGTTAGTCTCATTGGAAATATGATGCAAAATATTGAATTAATATTAACCTATGGTATTCTTGCGTTAAAAAACGAGGATGATGTTTTACAACCATTATCAAATTATGTTGATGAATGTACAAAAATTCTTGAGAAATATTCAGCATTACATCCATTATATAAAATTGTATGTGGCAGTAATTATCTAAGTAAATTACGTGTGTTTATAAATAAAATTGTTGATTTATTAAAAAATTCGAAATTAAAATTAAATTCACCTGAAGATTTTATCAAAGAATTAAAAGAACGTTATCCAGATTTATTACGTATGTTAGCTGATGATATTATTCAAGATAAACTTAAAAAACATATTACCGATAAATTACCCGATGGTGTCGATGATATTATGAATGGTGCTATGAAGAATATTTTCGGCAAAATAAGCTCTAAATTTTGATATTGTACAAGGAGAAAATCGAGAATTCTTACTAATATACTAATCTCAATTTCAATGTGATGCTAGAGAATGCAAATTATAGTCGGGGGTTTTCATGATAAATTCTTTTGTTTGTTTTTCTTTTTTCTTCTAGAAATATCTTTCCCATTGCCTAAATAAAAAAAGTTGACATATTTTTACATGTTGAAAATATTAAAAAAAAGTACAACCAACTTTTGATATGTTATCTGACATTTTTACGGTCTGTATTCTTTAAATAAAACATAGCGTTTGTTCTCGTCAAGAGTGCAAGGTTGAATTTTTTTAAACGCGTGAATGTATTCATTGTTTTTTTTTTATTGATGCCGTTTAAATACAATTTTTCATTTTTGTACTATTGCTTCAAATAATTGTTTGCAGTGACATGAATTGCTTTCTTTTTCTTAACAAATAAAGTCAATCGAATATTTGTCAAGACATTTTTTTTTGTTGTTTGAAAGTAGTATGAAGGTTAGAATTTAATCTTGACATTTTACAACTTATCTTTTCAATTCTCATGCATAGACATGCTGCCAGCGGTGTATGTGATACCGATATTTAGTTACTATTTTCTACGTGGTTATGAATAATATGCGTAATAAGATTGTTGACGAGTCGATATTTTGATAGCATTCGTAGAACATGTTAGTAATCGTCTACTGAAGTGTATATTTAACATTGAACAATCAACATAGTCGATTCGTAGTTTTTAAACAGGCCAACAAGATAGATGCTATTCATACGAGAGTAAAATAGTACTACAGATATTTGTAAAAATATGCACCTCTATGTTTTCACTTGAAATAAATTTAAATAAATATTCAATACGTCATGTTATATTTTAAATTCTACTGTTCTAAACTTATTTCTTGCATAAGCCATGGGCTTTATAGAGAAATGATAATGACCGAAGAAAAGTTTCAATTTTATCAAGAGATTTAGTTATTTAAAGCTTATGAAAATCAAGAAGTAAATAGAAAACATCGAGCATTACTCGAGAGAGAGAACTGAAATGATTGAAATGCACACGTACTTATATATTCCTATTGGGAAAACAAATGTGTCACTCGGTATTTGAAAACTTCGATATTTACGGAGTTGTAGAGCAATTGACCGAGTATCCAAATCAATAATTACTTTTCCAAAAATGTCAATTTATACAAATGATTAAAAAGCAAATAGTTCATCGATGTTTTCGCGATATATATATATATTCGTTCGAATTTCACAGGATTATGTTTGCGGTAGAAATTCTGTTCTGACTACTCAACTGTACGGTCTTCAAGCCTCGTTTTTTTTCCCGAGAGATGCAATGTGTTCAGCGTGACTTTTGAACTTCTCTCGAAAAGTCATCTTCAATATTTATGCATGTTTCCCAAAAATGACATTTATTGAATTGGATGAATTTATACGAAAGAAAAAATAAATGCCTATCTCAATGGTTTTTATCGCTTTCTTCGTGTATGTCAACAGTAATCGTGTCTTTCAGAGTGTTTGCTTTCTGTTGCGATGAATTCACATACAAAAAAAAAAAGATGAAAATCAGCGGCAACGTTATGTATCAAATTTTCTTTTTCGTCTTCTCGTTTTACCCTCTTCGTGTTAATATTTGCTTCTTATAGATGCAGTAAAACTTCTCTATGCACACACTTCTCCATGAAGAGCAATTGCTTATATTGTACCAATTCGAATGCGCCCCGAGGGAATTTTATTGAGCATAAATTGTTATAGGTTTCGATAAATTTTTATTCAGCCTCATGAGTGCTTTGTATCTACGTTATTTGTAATAGTAATCTCTAAAGTGTAAACAACGTATGTTTCATCAGTAACACGGCGGAGTAAAAAAGAAAAGGAAACAGCTTTTTTTTTTGTCAACATTCTATTATGATAAATAATTATGGAATATGTACACGAACAACGAAAGTATTATTAGACAGTATAACAGAGGTAGTTGATTAAAACTTTGAAAAGAAAATGCCAGGCAGATAAATCTATCCAATCGAAAGTGTATTTCATAGTTGTTGAAGAACACGGAATTGTTCGGTGATGTAAAAATTCTTTTCCTATGAATAATTCAAGTGAAAAACAAACATACTTGTTTCCTCTCAAGTTGAATTGAATTTAGCAATGCATGGCACTCATTTGAACGCAAAAGAACAACATGAAACCTCTTAGTGCTAAATACTTTAATCTATTGAACGGTTGTAATCAAAGGTGCTATAAGTTTCATGCCAGTTTTTGACCGAAATGCAGGATATGCTTAAATGAAGAGAGGAAGGCTTCCTCTATCCGGTGGCACATATATTATAAAGTTCTGTTGTGGACCGATGGTTTTACTAGATGGCGCCACATTCGCTGCCTTTTAATGTACACTACAACGAATATGGCGATAATTTTCGAAATCATCGATGCACAACAGAACTGAAAAATATTTATGCTACCCGATAAAGAAAGTCGTCTTACAAACATCTGCATATATCCCGCCTTTTGGTCAAAACCTTATAATCGCCTTTGATACTATACTTACATTGAAAAGGTTTGACCATTAACGAATTTTCTTTGTCAATATTCACTTAATCGTTCCTAGTTTATCCCTTGATATTCTTACCAGGAGCGATACGACACTCCTTCTAAGTATAATAGTGACAACTAGTGACTTAAATAACACCTACGATGTTGTTTCCAGTTTAAATATAGCTATTGCTTTTCCGTTTAATCATTATGTTAGTATTAGAAAATTTCACAACTACCAAGATAGATAGAATAAAGATCGCAAATCTTTCATTATTTATTTACTGCTGCACCTATCATATATAAAAAAAATACTTTTCCTTTTGGGATAAACATAGGTTCAAACATCATCATTCAAGACTGAACAACACACAAGACAACCGAGAATATACTATATTTTACAAATGAAAGAAATAATATGAAAGCGTATGTGTTATTATTAATAATATCAGCCAAATATATGTTCGAGTGAAATATCTTGTTATACAACTATTACTTTCACATTTCCATCCAACATTTAATTGACCTTTTGCAACTAAATCTTCAAGATATTCACGAAGTGGTTGAAAATATTTCAAACAGGATTTAGCTGAAAATGTTCGTACACCAGCGAAATCGTTTAAAATGTCTTCCCATGGTTTTGATGAACCCAGTCCAAGTAAAATTCTAAATCCATCAAACAATGCATTGATAATGCATATATAGATGTGCAATGTTTAGTATTCAGTTCGTTCATCTTATGTGATGTCATATCAAATTGAACTCATAGCAATATCAAATTGACGTATAGTCATCCTTTCGTTAGAATTAAAATTAATCACAGTGTAGAATAACAATCCATATTTTTCTTAGAGATCTATCCTATAATGATGTTATTTCCTACAATGCAATTATCTTTGGAGAAATTTCAGAAACTTGTAGGATATTAAAAAAAAATATTCTTTCAGAAAAATACTTCTCCTAGAAAATCATTTATCTGTCTCTCAAATACTCTCATCAAAAGTATCAATAAGAAACTTATTCCTGATCTTACGTTTGACAAAAGTCACGATCGAATATTCATCTACATACTTGAGTTTCTTTCCAGCTGCAATCGATCCATGTAAGTCACATAGATGTAGTGGTCCTTGATGACCAGCTTCGTGACATAGAACATCAAAGATTTGAAATTGAAAAACATGTGCAAGAAAATATCTTGACAGATGAAAAAGAAAAACATTCATCTTAAAAGCTATTTTTTATTCGTTGTCGTATTAGTAATACTTTATATAAGATAGATCAAAAGCCACGTGTAGTTTTGTGCCAGCATCAAAATATCTTTCGTCACGTTTCTCGGCTGGTTTCATACCTTGATATTGACATCTGAAATTTGAACAAATGAAAGCGACACTTTCACTATGATTAACAATTATAGAATAATCAAATTCACATAAGATCCCAGTAACGTCGATTATATTCATGTGGTTGAATTGATCCATTATAGACTGACCAACGCCAAAGATCAAGTGCGTAAGCATACGGTGGCAAGAACAGTCTACTTAAAGCTTGTGACACCAAAAATTTTATATTAGCCTCTGTATAAACAAAAGCCGATCAAAACAAAAATAAGGAATTCTGCATCAACAGATGCTAACCTTTCGATGATGTATAGTTTTCAAGTAAACCAATACGTTGTAAATGTGTAGGAGACATTGTTGCTAGTGCTATGGCATCACCAATAGCTTCACTGAATGCACCATGTGGCGATCGACGAAACCAAAATGGTAGAGTTTTATATTGAAGATAATGTTGTATATGACCCATTTCATGATGAACAACGTAGAAATCACGTGATGTTACACTTGTACACATACGAATTCTAAATATGATAATTATACATTGAATCTATCTATACACAGAGTACATGCCTAACATCATCATATTTGTACATATCAAAAGCTGTCGGATGACAGGCCATATGACGATTAGGAATCTTTTTAAATATTGATAAATTCCAAAATTTATCTGGTGCTGATGTTAAATTTAATGTAGCAAAAAATCTATCAGCATATTGAAAAATATTTCTTTCAGTAAAATTCTAAATGAATGGAGTAAGAATCGAAAATTTGAAACGAACGTATTTCTCTGAATACCTTTCGTCTCATGGCTGGACCTAAATCTATACCCTTTACATGTCGAAATGGAAGTATATCATGTTCAAGATACGTCATCATTGAACCGAATGGATCTCCTTAAAAAAGAAACGTTAAAAGATTTAAGATCAACACTTGTCATACTTCCTGACATTGCTTACTGGTTAAATGTAATGGTATTGGTTCATCGAGTTTAACAAGACCGGGATAAACTTGAGTCATTTGTTGTCGTACAAATGCATGTACAAGTTCATATAGTGGTTTTAATTCTTGCCATAGTTGTTCAACAACACGACGTTCTTCAGCATTGGTTATCGATTCACTTTTATCATTCATGCCTCAAAGAAAAAGAAAAATAATATTCAAAAGAGAATTGTTTCAATACGGGGAGGGGGGAGGATTATTCAAGGTTAATTACAAGATTTCGATTAGTTCGTTGGAGATAATACTCTTTGGAAAAAAAAACTGTTTCGATTTAAATTAATCGTACACTTAAGATATTTTCAAATACTTTCGAAAGACGAACATTTTCTATCATAATGCGAGTTAATTTATGGTCAAAGAGTACACACGCATAATTAACATAAGATAAATGGCACGAAAGAAAAGACAACAATAGATTTAAATGTCTATGGTAATTATTGAGACATTAGATATTTTGATTATATATTAAAGATCCAGGATCATGACATTGATTTCGAGATAATTACTTATCTCGAAATGATAGAATAACAAGAATCGAATTGCTTTAAATGTAACTAATCCTAATTTAAATAGTTTCATCCGTTGAATCATGAATTATACAATCGAATGTCACCATCTTGGTGTTGTACTAGTTCAGTAAAATACATAATTCTCCTTTCGTACGATACACTTTTAAAAGCTTCGAGTAGAATACGTTTTCTTTCTCGAGTGTTTCATTGAATTCATCGAATAATATCAAAAGAGATCTTTCGATTGGTCAACAATACGTAAAGTACAATTTGAGAGAAGATAGCAAAACTTTTTGTCAGAAGTAAGTATTACCGTTTGCTAGTCATGATAGTTATCTAATCTTGTTTTGTCATCGATTTCAGGACTAGTCGAAAAACATTTGTATAGAGATCATTGAAAAACTATAACGAAATTGACTGTTGATATTAAAAAAATGTCATCTATAGGATAGGAGAAGACGCTTTAGGGAAATGTTCGTAATCATAAATCTTCCATGCACAAGCGTAGATTGTTAAGGAAATAAATATTAAATTCAGAAAAAGCCAATGACTTGCACCATTCCGTATATTCATCGCTTATAACTGGTTTTCGTCACATTTTTACCCTTAGGCAATATCATGCTGCGTACTAGGGGGAAACAGTAGTTAGAGGATTGATAAGGCTTAGTTGTTGAAAATCAGTTATGCGAGAGATACATCTACAGTATGGTCTAGTGTCATTTGTTGTTTTTGAATATGATATTTCTTCCTTAGGCAACTAGTATTCATTCTGTTAGAATACATGTATACGAAGCCTGAAGTAAAGTTATTGTTCTTATCATATAGATGAAATGTATATTCTCAAAGTAGTGAAGTTAATAGTATTTTTCAGAAGACCTTTATATATTTACTGGTATTGCAATCGAAGAATTTAATTTCTTTGTTTTCTTAAAATGTAACTTATTGAATATAACCTAAAGAAGGAGTCTAAGTTTTTTTTTTGGAAGAATGAAATAAAAAATTTACATTTTATGAAAACAAATTTCAAGAGGATGAAAAATTATGACAAAAGTCTTTGAAAATATCTTAAAGATCGTACATTGATTGTAAAAAAAGGAAACGTTATTTTTTCTTTTTTTTATAAATAATATCTTTTCGTAAAGAACTTAGAGGACTATATGTGAGAATGGGTTACTGCTGAGGTACGATTCTGTTTGGCCTGCTGATTTTGTAAAGTAATCAATGTGGAATAATAATCTCGCATCGTTGCAGCAACGTCATAAGTCGCATTCCATAATGAAAGTAACTCGTTTGGAGAGTTGAGTGTGCCGAGAATTTCTTGGACTTCTAAACAGACAATATCGATCGAGTTCGAACTTCTTATGATTAATAATAATAATAATAAAAAACAACAAAATGCAAACGAATCAACAAACCGTCAATACTGAGTTTTGTATTATTCCAAATAAATTTCCTATGATAAATATCTCTAATACGAGTTTTAAGTTTTTGTACATCGAATTTCAATACTGTATCATTCTGTGCAGCATCACCAATAGCTTGTGTACGCATTAATAACCAACGTAATGATGAATTTTCATCATTGATTAAAGTTTTAAATTGTCTACCAAAGATTGCAATTGTTTTCAAACAATCTCGATAGATTTCATAATATTTATCCTAGATGAAAAGACAAAAAACAATTCAATGGAATACAAAGAAGAAAACGGTAGATCACCGATATTTTACCGTTGCTCGTTTTTTACTTGTATCATTCAAATTTAAATGTGTTTCGAATTCTGCTGACGATGTAATATAAGCAAGAGTTGTTAAATTTTTATCATATTCATTTAACATTTGATTGGCCTAGGAAAAAAGTTTCAACAAAAATGCGAACAAGATTTATTTATATTTTTTGATGTTCGTACAGGAAATTAAAAGTCGACTAATGATTCGAGAGAAAATGACATAGATAAAAAATTCAATGAAGAAATTTCTCTAGGGCTCGAATGAAGGACATTATCATCATAATGTATCGTAAAGAAGAATATTTTCCAAATATCTCGTTTTTAATTGTTAAGGGAATATATTGTTAATTGTTATGTTTCATGTTGTATCCGGATAGGAAGTTCCAACTGATGAATAACGTTAGTCAACCAACCGCGAACATGCTTTTTTTTCTACTAGTGAAATCAAGTGAGATTATTGATTGAGAAATATTTTTCATCGAGAATTTATCAAACATATTTTGACAAAAACTAGTTCACATCTGTATGGCATATGTAATTATATTTTATAAAATTAAAATAGAAATCTTATTTACAAGTTGTTCTTGTTCACCAAGACTCATTTTATCTAGTTGATATTGACTTAAATCTTTATGATTACATTCAACAACATCATCTATTTGTTGACAATTGATGGATATTATAATTAAGAATGGAATCATGAAATAATCAATCATTGTTATCTATAATATTGATGGAATATATTCAAATTGAAGAGAAAAAAAGAACTTATGAAATGATACTTACGTACCGTTGATAGATGTTATCTAGTTATATGTCTAATGATGTTGTTTTGAGAATAAGATCGCGTTCTTTATAACGCTGTGTCAATGACAAACAATCGACAAACACATATATAATAGAGAGAGAGAGAGAGAGAGAGAGAGAGAGAGAGAAAAGTTTCCGATAAGATTGATTGCCTACAGCATCATGAATGTGTTTATCGGTATAACGGATACAATCGTTAGTCATACAATTAAAACGACTGTATACTTTGCAATATATCCTATCAAGTTGGATAACGATTTTCGTCTGCTCGCTGCCTTCTTACTAACGCATCAGAGTAAATAGAAGACCGGCCAGCAAATGATTCTTTGATACGTTACTTATTTTGCATTTTTCTATCTCGTGTTTTTTTTCTCTCTCTTCTTCTCAGGGACAAGTAATTCATTTATATCATATTCATGTTTATTTAGCAATTCAAATGAATACAATTTTGCCTTGCAGAAATACCCTTGTTTTTACATCTATTTTATTCATTGACTTTTTTTTTTAATGTATTTATTAATTCACGATCATTAACAATAGATGAATCGTTTATTCTCATTTGTTTTTCATGTTCTCATGCTTAGAGATCCCAATATGCCCAACACCTCATCATCAACAACAACAACAACGTACATATGTAAGATAATAAAAATAAAAACAGTAAAATCGAAGAAATATATATATAGAAACCATAACAACTGCACTGCAGTGCATATATCATATACAAAGACGATGATGGAAATGTTTTTTGGTCTGACTAGCAGCACCCACGCTTCTTCTTCTTTGATGACATGTCAACAATGTTTTCACCTTTCCGTTGTTTCTCGTCCTTTTCTTGCATTAGACTATAATTATATTGTCATATGATGTGAAGGGAAGTAATTATTAAAAATTGCTCACCGAGCTATTGATTCCATTATTTCAATGATCGAAGTACCCAACCGTGCACTACTTTCAAAAAACAAGCAACCATATTCCTATAAACAAAAACGAATAGAACACTTCGTAATCCATGTACTAATGAGTGGAAAACAAAAACCGTTTACATCAGCTAATTTAGCTCCATCTTTATACTTCACAGGTCGTTTGTCATCGTCATCACATAAATCAGTTTTATTTCCTACAAGTGCTACAATACAATCGTCGTCCGCTGCTTCCTTCAAACATACATTTATAAACATGAGAAGAATATTTCTAACTTATAGAGAAAACAAAACATACTCGGACACTTGTCATCCATGCACGAACATTTCGAAATGTTACTTCCGATGTTATATCATAAACCAAGATAACACCATCAGATTTACGAAAGTATTGTTTTGTTATACTTCGAAATCTATTACGATGAAATAAGTCTAAATGAAATGATTACCATTGTAAAACAGTTAACTCTCACCGTTCTTGACCAGCCTATACAAAGAAAGAAAATAACAAACAACACATAGAATCGTGATTCTTTTCTCTTCTTACAGTATCCCACAATTGTAATGCAATAATACGATTGTCAAGATTAAGCATTTTAACTTGAAGATCAATACCGATGGTTGCTGCGAATGTATCCTTAAAACTATCAGTACAAAATCGTTGAATAAAACTTGTTTTACCAACACCACTATCACCTTAAACAAAAGATAATAGAGGAGATTCGTACATATTTGTTTTCATCGATCATCATCTTCCTATTGTACATACCGATAAATGCTACTTTAAACATTCGATCAGGTACTGCATTAGGCGCTACATTCTAAACGAAAAATATTTCAAAGTCGACAATAAAAAAAAAAGAAAAACTTCTATTAACTAATAGTTCTGAATGTTGAAAAACTGAATTAGCACCAACCGGTTGTTCTCGTGCACCCAATTCTTGTGCTCTAAAATTTTACGAAGCATGTGTTTGTTTTATCATGTTGTTTGATATAAAAAATTGAAAATGAAAAAACGAAAAGAATAGTATGGATCGCGCCTCATACAGACGAAATAAATCTCGATTTGATATGTAATTAATTTTATAATCATGTTTTCTAAATTTGGACAGAAGTAATTTATCAAGATTATCATTCATTTCTTCTGATTCACTACTATCGGTTAGTTGTGGACGATGCCTAAAATAGATGTTAAAAATAATATTTAGTCTAGTTCATATTCTTCAAGTTATCTTTCATTTCAAATGAGAGAAAGCAAAAAATTTGTGCTTATGTAATTAACTGACCTTCGGGAACATCGTCGATATTGAAGGTGGGTTTCTGTTTTATCGCACTCTGATTCACTGATACTATCAGTAGATGTTTCGTTTTCGCATTGTTCTACACGTCTAAATGTATGTAAACGAACGAACAGGGCAGAACAAGTGCCCATTATTCATTTAAAAAATTTACTCAACTATTTCAGGGAAACGAACAGATTTCTGAATCTAACCTATGAAAATATAGAGGTTAATCTACCTGAGACGATGCTTTTGTTTTCGTGTTGATTCAATACCACTTTCATTTTCGAAGTTATTCGCCAAAGTCATTGAATCATCATCTTCTTCGGGTTCACTATTTAATCTATGAATACAATACATATTGTTAAATTCATAATGATAAACAAAACTTTCGTCGACATCAAAACATATACCTATGTGGTGAAGTGAAATATTCTGAAAGAATGGAACCTTGTTTTCGAAATTGTTTTCGTTGTGATTGAGTCGGAGATAGTGCATGATCTTGTTGCTAAAATAGCCATAATTTTTGTAAATATTTTCTTTCACTTGTTCAGTGACGATAGGAGTAGATCATGATGAAAGTAATCTTAACAAACGTAAATTTACGATACTGATGCGTTTAATTTATGATTGTCGATAGGATTTTTGTACGATTCGTGGTTTTTGAATGTTAAAAGTATTTCTCGGAAGTTTTTTTTTTTTATTTCAATCATATTTAGAAATTCAATAGCCGAAGTACCCGATGTTGATCGAGATAATTTGATAGTACTTATTTGGCATATTTCATATATGATTAATACGTCATCATTGTTAACTAGGGAATAGACTTATATACACATTCTTTTCCTTACCATACATTAGTGTATGGAATTGCAAAAATCAGATGTAAGTCTTCAAAATTTCTGAGACATTAGAAAATTTTCTGCAGTTTTTCAAAAGCCTGTGGGGGGGGGGGATTTCCCAATCCCCTACCGATCTTTCCCCAAGACCTAAGGAAGTGCCATGGAAAGTTTGGTGACGTTAAGACTGAATCCATAAAGAACAGACAAAAATTCTTCTTTATTTATGTAGATCGATAGAATTTAAAGGATCGTTGAAGTAGTTACAACTCTGTATCTGAATCAAACGATGAAGAACTATGCTCACATAAGTAGTGGTAGTAATTTATCTTTAATTTACTTTACTCAGTAAAATAAAGATAAATTGCCACGTCTATTGACAACTCTTAACTAGTTGATCTATGCTATTCAATACAGTTTCTATGAAGAATAATTTACTTTGGAACCTTGATTTAGATCGCGTTCATCAACTAGTTTTTTATTAATTGATCTAGAATAAATTCAGAATACGTTAATGTAAATATATATTAAAAGACAAAATCATTGTTTTTTGTTTCTTACTTAAGTGAATCAAGTTGTTTCACTAGATTTTCACGTTCAATGGCAATGTTTTCGGTTAAATTTAAAGCTTGTCTAATATTATAAGAATGAATTTTTTCTTTCAATATAGTTCATCATTACTTTGCTCTATCACGTTTTTCTTTTTTCGTTTGACTTTGTAGTTGAGCTATATAATTTTTCGATTCTTCAAGATTCTTCGTTAATTCTTGTAATTGTTCTTCGAGTTGAACTTTTTCCTAGGAAACAAAACGAGAAATAATTCATGGCGATAAAATTTAGTTGATATGATTCAATGAAAGAATAATAAAGCAAATTTCAATTAACTTTTTGTAAACGTTCATTTTCACTCTTGGTTTCTGATTCATTTAAATTCAATCGAAGTAATTTCATTTCTAAATCACTTTGTTTCTTCGTTATTTCCGATAGTTGTTGTTCTTTTGAACGTAATTCACGATCCATTTGTTCACGAAGTTCACGTTCTTTGAGTTTTTCCTTTTAAGAAAAAAAAAAGCAAAAATCAAACACACACAAGGATTCGACGACAGAAGAAAATGACGAAATCACGTTGAAAACAATATTCACTTGTGCAATAACTTTAGCTTTTTCAGCTTTAATTTGTTGTTCCATTTCATCGTACAATTTTTTTATTTCACTTTCATGCACTGATGATTTACTATTCAATGCAGCTTCAATACTTCTATGATCTAGTTTTGAACGTCGAATTTCTTGTGTTATTTTACCAATGAATTGTTCGAATTGTCTCAATAGAGTTGGATCCGTTTCACGTAATTTCATCCATAAACCCATGATTGTTTCTTCATCATCATACAAATCTTTAGCTCCCAATGCTTCCAATGTATCTTGAAATAATTGTTGTTCTTCTTTGTCATGTGGATTATGTTCAATCATTTCTTCGTTTTCATTGGTACCACCTAATTGTTCACCGAGAAACATTCCAAAGCCAGCTATTAACACAAAAACAAGAATAGTCTATAAGACATAAAAAACAAAACAAAAAACGATAGCCTACATGTAAATTCTTCTAATGTAAGATAACCATTATGATCAATATCTAATGAATCAAAAACATCTTCAAGTTGTTCAGGTTCAACACCAAGTTCATCTCGTAAACGTTGCATATCTTTTTTTATAATAAATCCTTTCTGTTCTATATCACATAAATTAAATAATTCTTCAGCTTTAGCTGCTATTAAATGTTGTAAATTGCCGGCCACTTCATCGGATTGTTCAATATCAGTCATGATTGATTTTATGTACAAATTAGATGATATCTAAATGTAAAAAATATATATGTATGCCGTTATAAATCTTTTTCTTAAATAGAATATATTCATTGATTTCTCTTTTTGAGTCACACTATGTGTTTAATGTGTTAGACAGCTGTTGCTCATACGTATACATTGCCTTGTTCTATTGCCACCCACAAGTTTCATTTTGTCACATAATTCAAATAACAACATTGTTGTTTTCTTTCGTTTTTCCAATCCTACATCTCGTTACTCGATGAAAACTATTGTTATAGTTAGTTAAGAATAAGATAACGATGAATGTTTTACGAAAGAATAGAAACCTTTTTTTTTTAATAACAATTGGAAATGATAGATTACGCATAGAAAAAAACAGAATTTCACAAAAGAAACGGTTAAACTGTATGATGAAATAAAATATATATTCTTCGAGGTAGCTTAAATGGACGAAATATATTTGCATTTCAATATATAGATATTTGTCTGTCGGTTTCGTTTTTTCTTTTCATCTATAAGTTTTGTTTGTGCTTTCTATGGATTCTGCGTCTTCATTTTCTTTTCCTCTCTCTCTCTCTCTCTCTCTCTCTCTTGTATCTAAATTGATTTCGTACACGAAAATACAATGACGAGGAAGGGAACGAATTAATGAGGAATCTCAACAATAATAACAGCTGGTGCCATAACATTATCTTGATCAAATAAGTTTGGTATTAGATGTTTCACTCTGAAGACGTCATTGGTAATGTTTTTTCTTTTCATATTATTTTCGACAATCAATAGAAGAAAATGTTTTTCTTTGAATTTAGAAAAGCATTAAGGCGCCTATTCCGTCTTCCAAATTCGAAATCTTCATAAGAAAAAAGAAAACTGAGATAAATATACTTTCGAGTTCTCTCAAGTGTGTGTGTTACAGATCAATAAGTTAGTATTAAATAATCAGACTTTAAACATTTACTTTACACTACTTAGCTATGGAGGAATTCGAATTAAAAAAAAGGATTATTAATATCAAATAGTATTTCTATCAATGATTGATTCTTACTTAGAAGAAATAAAAAGACTAAATTTGTTGTTTTTGTATACTCAAAAAGTGAGTACACTAGAATCGAATACGGTCAAAGATGTCCCTAAAAACTATCCTTTCAAAAATGTTCCCGAAAAGATGTCCTTTGTTTTCTAGATTTTATTTTCTAAAATAGGGGTTAGAGTTAACCATAGAATTTTAAGTACAGGAAATCATCATACACAAAACAAAGTAGAAGAATAAAATTTCAAATTGTTTTGCACTTGAAACAAAAAACGAAAGTTTAGCACAACGCAAGGGGGAAATTGCAGGTTTGAAACCCGCAGCATCATATCAGCACCTTTTTGGCATCTTCAGTTTTTCTTAACAACTTAGTGTAGACTTTAGTCAGTACGTGTTGGTATTGCCTTGGCAATACATAAGCATCAAATTCTACCCTAAATTGCTGAAAAAAAACTAAAGATACCAAAAACGTGTTCACATGATGCTGTGATGCTCATAGTGAAAGAAGATAAAGATGCTACGATTATGCCATGATGCTGGGGGTTTCATACCTACACTTTCCACCTTAGCATAACAACTGTTAGTTTTGTGAAATGTTCTCTCGTTCCTATTGCATTCTTTATAGACTAGTCCAATCCTCTGCAACAAATCACGAATATTTGCATCGATATATTTCTTTTCTTAAGGCGTCATCTGTGTCAATAACATTCAATTGAACAATAAAAAATAAATAATCAACGAAAACATTACATCAAGGGACGTTTTTCCGTAGAACATTGTTGCCGGGGACATTTTTGTTGGGGACATTTTTACTCAGAACATTTTTGTGAGGAACAATACTTCAGGGACATTTTTTCATGGGGACGAAAAACTGGGGACATTTTTTCAGGGACAGATTTGACTGTTACCTGAGAATCGGTCAGTGTGTCCGACCGTCTATTTACATAGTAACTCTTTACAAATACATTCGATTGAGCTCAAATTTTGTACACAGAATTTTCTGATGAATATCTCGGTCAAGTTCGAAGATGAGAAGGATCCGTCAAGAAATGACTTAGTTATCGAAAAACTTATCATTCTTGACCAAACAATCCCTGAGGGGGTGTGCAGGGATTTTTCAAAAAAGAATTTTTTTTCTCAGAATTATCCACAACGTATATAAATCGACTCAGTTTTTAACGCTGATTCCGAATCTGATATTAGTTTTGAACCAAACCGTAACTTTCTAACAACATATCGTCTGAAAAAGCACAAAAACTGCATCCCGAAACTAAGCTGCCTAGATATGTCTCAGATGACCACTATTTTTGGGGTTTACCAAGATACTTCTTCCTTGCACGCATTCTAGAATGACTGATTTTTCTCATTCACTTTTTGAAGTAGACATAAATCTCTGACTTAATTCCGAGGTTTTCACATTTATTTCACAAAACAAGAAAGAAACTCGACCAAGATGCGGTAGAAACACGAGAGAATAAATCGCATTCAATCTCGTCATACGTTCATAAGAATTATTAGTTGATTCGTGTTACACTGAACAATAAAAAGCCAGTCGGATATTTTCATAGCACTATATATGTCTAGCAAAATTGTTATTGTTCAGAAAAATATTTCAGTAAATTTTTTATTCCTATATTTTAAAGCATGCGCTTGACGAAGCATCTTCAATTATATTCTATTAAATGAAAGGATAAAGCTAAAAGTTTTTTTCTTGTCTGAAAATGGGCACATACAGCTAGTGACTCTAGTGAGCTCCTTTCGATGAAGACAAGCATACACTACTTTTAATAAAATTTAAGTGTTTTGTCGCAAATTTGAAAGTTTTTCAGCTGCAGTCACTAAATCAACTGTAAAATTATTACAAAAAAAGAATAGACTTTTTCATAGAATACCGTTGGACATCCGAAAATCTCCAAAATAAGAACTACACGAATCTCGGAGCTATAGTAACCACCGTAAACAAAGAAATAAAAGGCCGAATTCTTTTACATCTAGCATGTCATTATTCGCGAAGTTTGAATTTTGACGGAGAGCGGAATTTAGTATGCCGCACGCTTTTCAATATTGGAATAAAAATTCAAAGTTTTGTTTTTATCCGAAGATAATTATACAATGTGAACACTTGATGAACATTCGCGATCTTTGATCAAGATTAGACATTATGTTGAACGAGAACACAATGAATATAGAAAGCAAATCAATTTTCTGAACAAGATCAAATGTTCAGATCAAGATACATTTATTTTTCTCGATTGTGAAAATATTGAATTCAGTTCATTTTTGGTTCTTGTTGATTCGGTTGATATAAATAATCATTTATATCATAAGAAAAAGGTATTTTTACTGTCATTGTAAGGCTTACAAAAATATAATCAAATCACTTTTATGATTTAAAAAATATTTTTTAATCATCGAAATAAAAGTGTCCATGTTAAGAAAATTTCAATAATGATTTATATTTGAATTATCGTAAATTTCACTCTTCTTATTTTTCTTTTTGTCGATTGCAAACCATTGAAATATTGCTTTACATTATTATCATCAACATATTATGAATTTCACATGACTTATTTTCAATAGATTAAGCCTGTATTTTCTCTCTATAAACGGATTCATTAAGATTTTATCTCAATTTACTATATTGTACTACTATGTTCCACGTATGACTTATGAATTAATAGTAGACTTGATATTTTTTCAACACATACTTTAATATCATACATAACAAAAGTATGCCATGATTGATACGAATAACTGTTATGACTGTATTCCAAGAGTAAACTGTCATAGAGTGTCACTATTATCAACATCGTGCGTTAGGGAAAAATAACAGTCTGTCATTTTTTCAATAAACCAAACAAATAGAATGACAGATGAGGATTTTTTTTCCATTGGAGACCATCGTAAACATTCCAACATCGTTCTATAAGAAAAAACGATTTACTTCAATCTCATTTGTTGTCAATAGAAATGATTTTGTATCGTAGTCGATAAATACAAGAAAATGTGAGGGACTAATTCAATTATGTCTTGAATTGATACTTGTTGAGAATGATAGACAAACTATCAAGAAAAATCAATTAACACCTTAATTAGTAGTATCTCTTCAATACAGAACATTTTATTGTGAATACAAAGAATATGCTTGAGCATTATCTTGTTGTTATACATGTCTCTTCTTTTTTGTGTACTCAAAAAGTGAGTACACTCTAGGATTGGTCAGTGTGTCCGGCCGTTAACACGATAACTCTTTACAAATACATTCGATTGAGCTCAAATTTTGTGCACAGAATTGTCTCATGAATATCTCGGCCGAGTTCGAAGATGAGAACGATCCGTCAAGAAATGACTGAGTTATCGAAAAACTTATCATTCTTGACCAAACCATCCCTGAGGGGGAGTACAGGGATTTTTCAAAAAACACTTTTTTTCTCAGAATTATCCACAACGTATATAAATCGACTCAGTTTTTAACGCTGATTCCGAATCTGGTATTAGTTTTGAACCAAATCGAGCTTTCTAAAAGAACATCGCCAAAAAAAGGTCTCGAAATAAACAAAAACTGCATCCCGAAACTAAATTGCCTAGATATGTTTCAGTTGGCCAGTAGCGTTGGGATTTACCAAATAACTGGTTCTGTAGCTATTTAAAAGGACTATCGAAAGGTAAAAACCCGAAGTCAATAGATATTAATATTGACCAAACCATCCCTGAGGGGGAGTACAGGGATTTTTCAAAAAACACTTTTTTTCTCAGAATTATCCACAACGTATATAAATCGACTCAGTTTTTAACGCTGATTCCGAATCTAATATTAGTTTTGAACCAAATCGCAGCTTTCTAACAAAATATCGCCTGAAAATGCACAAAAACTGCATCCCGAAACTAAGCTGCCTAGATATGTCTCAGATGACCACTATTTTTGGGGTTTACCAAGATACTTCTTCCGTGCACACATTCTAGAATGACTGATTTTTCTCATTCACTTTTTGAAGTAGACATAAATCTCGGACATAAGTCCGAAGTTTTCACATTTATTTGTTTTTAATGTAGAAGAAAAATTAGAACACCTTCATCGGATACAATCAGTTAAATTACAAAAGTAGTTCAAACAAAATATTCAATTATTAGTTTTTTTTTAAAATAAGTACGTTTGAGTATTAAATTCAAAAGCAGAGTCTTCGAATTTGTAAAATATTGATTCTTACACGTTACTTCTGATAATAACTCAATAAAAGTTCCGATCGAACCAATCTCTGGGTACCAGCTGATTAAAATGAAAATCGAACGATAACATCTACTCATTTTCACTTGTGTTCTTTCGACATAACGTCATGTTACTCTTACATTGATGCAACAGTCTCAGCAAACGATAGCAACGAGAAAAAGAAAAATACAACACATTTCTAAACCAATAGTCTTTTGTTATATTTAGCAATTTATGTTTGTCTAGTTATCATCAATAACAGTAACATAATCTGTAGTTTATCATACATACATCGAATTCAATTAATAAAAAGACGAATAGATAGCGAAGTTCTGTTCAAATGTTTTCTTCAACTATCGATTTGATTTAGCATCACAAAACTAAATAGTACGCATGAAGAACAATTGTATGAATTGACTGCAATTAGAATTATATATATATATATATAAACGATTGATTTTTCACATTGCATAACTTTCAAGTTTCTCATGAAGTAAGACTTTGCTAGTTTCTCACTTGTAGATCAACTGCTGATATTCGACATATATGTCGGCTCATTCATGCATGAAACATTCATCTACTTTAATTAAATGAACACACGGATGAATGAATTACTTAGGAAAAACAAGACAGATTTGGTCTCGCTTGTTTATATGTACCATAGAACCTTGACATTGCTGATGCGTAATCAGCGAGTATAATAAAGCTGTGTCATTTCATATGGAACAATGATTTACTGGCATTCAACGAATATCTGTCGATTTATTTGTCAAGTGATACAAGCGATTCTTTTTTTTTCTTTATTGATATTTGATTTAAATCTGAATGAAATGACTAAAGTTTATTTAATGTTAGTCTTCTTAAATATTTCTTTTTGTTCTTTGCTTTTTCTATAATAAATAGTGATCCATTGATTTATTTCTAAATTGTAAATAAGTGATGTCAATTGTTACTCCAAAGAACAAGCACATATGCCAAGGTCATGTGGATTCATTTTGTCTTTGTTAGACTATGATACTACTGTTTGTTTGTTTTTTTGAGAAAATCTATCATTTATAAGATATTTTGTTTGTGAAAGTCTCATCAATTGTTTTCATCATCGAAGAATCATAGAAAATGAAAGATTACTAGAATTATTTTTGTTAATCTTTTCTTCTTATGGCATATATTATATTTTTTTTTGACCATCAATAAAGTGTGAAGCCGTTTTTTTTCTTCTTACACTTCGTTTTTTCTTACGAACGCATGGTTGTTAAGTATTGATCGGTATGCTTCCTTTTAAATTTTGAATGTCATACAGTAATCAGTAAACATTACTGTTTAGCGACTGAAACGAGCAAACAAAAAGAAAAGAAAAAGCAACACTTTATTGAAAATTTTTAATTTCTATGTGCTTCTCTATTCACATATGAATTCAAAAGGTAGAATTCAACCATCCGTGTCACGACATAACAAGAAAGTAACTGTTCAACCAGTCATAATTACATCGGGCACGGTATATGCAAGAGATTTGAAAATATTCGTTAGATGTATATATATATATATTTGTTTTTCATCTTTGATACAGAAATTTATTCCGAACATATCCGCACAAACATTCCAAAGAAGATACGGAGGTATAGAAAATCGATACAAACAAACAAGTACCCCAAATGAACTTAGCCTATGTGGTCTTATTTTTCTCTATGGTCTCTTAGTCGTTTGTATTTTAATTGGTGCAGGTTTGTCACAGTCTTTATTTGAGATTATTGAACAATGTTTATTCTAGGTGGAATAATCGTTTGTATTATTTATTTCAGTAAGTAAATATCTTTTGTTAATCATTGGAAAGGATTTTTCTAATAGAAACGAAACATGTATTCTAATACAGGCACTAGTGACAGTACTAAAGGATGGAAAATAACTGGTATCGTATTTGGTGCTCTAACATGTGTTATTGGTGTTATTTTAATATTATTAACTATATTCAAACAAGTTCGTAATCGACCATGGAAATATAGAAAACAACGAAACATGTTAAATATTTATGATTCGTATGGCAATGTGAATGATGATAATCAAATGATTAGTGAAAATCGAATACGAAACAATGTTCACCAAGATTCATCAGTAGATAGAAAATATGTTTCTCAATTGAATGACATTCATTCATCGTCTGATGTAAAAACACGTGAAATAGCTACATCACCAATAAACGAACGACCTATGGAATCTTCATCATTAAAAGCGATTTCCAATGATCTCATATTGTGTCCGGGTTGTAATCATTGGCAACCAAGTACACATCAATGTATGTATTCAAGACCTCTAGCTAATGATTTTTCAATCCAAACTCAAGCCGTACCACAAGCATCTCAACAAGAGTCGATTGCAATTCAAACAGAAGAAAATGGCAACAAGACAAATAAACGAATGCCACATACAGTTATTGATCGTTCATTGAAATTTTCACATACAATTGAAACTCAGACAAATGTTACAACAAGTCCGAAATCTAATATAACAGAAAGTATTGTTTTAAGACGTGTACCAATACCAACTGCTAAAGTTATTGTACAACAACCAACGACAAGAATTATGCTTGTTAAAGTGCCTAATACAGTTGGTCAACTTGTTCTTCAGCCAAAAACAGAATCCATCGATGAACAGCCGAAATAATGAATGAGAAAGAGACAAAAAAAAGATTTCTAATGATGTAATTAAATAATAGCCTTTTTTTTTAATTAAAGAAAGAGATTATCGATTAATCTGTAAATGTGTACTTCAATGTTCAGTTTATTTTTCCTAATACCAATATCTTATTTAATAACCATAGAGTTTGTTATACCAACTATATATATATATCCAATCGATAGTAGCTTAAGTTATGTTTACAATACTGAGAGCATGCAAGGCCTTCAGTTGCTTATTCATTTTCTATATTATTACTCGTTGTCTAAGTATACCCATAAATAGATCTCATCTCGGTGCTATCTGTTATCGTTCCTATTAAAGAATAATGTTATTCAGCACAACATACACTTTTATTAGACTTGATTTTTAGTAGTTAGAAATACAAACATAAATGATTCAGTTGACTACGAAAGATATTTTCTCTTTAAAGATTAGTACAACACGAAATAACATTGTTTCTTGTGTATACTGTATAGGAGATTGATTTTTAGACACTTTGAAAAAAATCTTATGTATTGTTATTTTTCCTTATGCGACATCCAATAAATGCACCAATACTATTTTAGAATAGCCACATGCGAAAATACCAAAAACAACCAAGTGTTGGTTGTTTTTTCTTCGTCTTCTTCTAAAGGCATGAAAATACATCGGATAATAGTCTTTTTCTTCTTGGTAAATACGATGTTTTCTATTAGGAGAATATGTATAAGATAAAGAAAAAAACAAGTCGTTTTCGTACTCGTGACGACATGTTAGTTGTTGTTCGTGCTAAAGTAATGGTAATATTGCATAGACTACACAGACTTGCTTCTGTCCTATGCGGCTTATCGATGATAATATCTGTTGTTGTCGACGTCCACAAGGATGATCACAGAAAAGAAAGACGTGGGCAGAAAAAAACCACATAGAAAACTAGTCGATTATGCATGCAATCAAGAGGAAAAGAGCAAAAAAATAGTTGGGATGTTTACCGATCGTAAGAACAGTACATTCTTTTCAGCGTGCATCCATGTTGGTTGACTTCGCACAATTAGATAGAAATCTGGTAACTGTACGTATGTAATGCATGAAAGGTTTCATGCACTCGCTAGAAACGAATGAGTGGAACGAAAACTTTACGTTTTCCCTTGTTCTCGTTACATAAAATTACATTTAGATAAACGTGCGTTCGTTTCCATTTGAGCTAATATAAGATTGAGTCGAAAGAAAAACATCAACAAAACTATTCAAAAGGTCGATTCAATTCTATTGTCACTAGCAGTGTAGCAAATAATCCATACATATAAATGCTATTTTTAGACCAATATGTTACGTCGAGCCCGTTCGTTGAGCCGCATTCGAGGCACGACACCAGGAAGAGAGACGACTCCATCGATTTATGAATATGGATCGAGTAGTGAAGGTACTGGTGGAGGCGGCTTTTCGACTCGTCTCAATATTTATACGCCAGATCTGTATGGATCAACATCTCGTTCTACTCGAGCTGTTTCTGTAGCTCGATCAAAGGATGTCGATGATGAAATATTCGGTGGTCAAGGCTACAATCGATATTATCGAGGGCGATCAGTAAATTATTTCGATCATTTGAAAGCACGACGACCTTATTCTGCTTATGGTACACATGATTTTGATTATTATGATCGCTATACAGAGCGTATTCGAGATAAAACACCGATTGCTCTCGATAGTCATTATACTCATTACAGACCGTACTATTGGTATCATACAGCACCACGCACCTTCTATTATAATTTTCCATACGATGATTGGCGTTATCGACCACTTTATTGTTTTCGTTCTCCTTCAATATATTCAACTGTAGGTGCGGATTCATCGTATAATTATCGTTTTAATGATTCAATTGACCGTGTAACATCATTAAAACGTGCAATGCGTGATCTTGATTACACACGTGAATTACGACAGCTACGCTATGCAACACCATCAACATATTCAATGATCACTCATGGTGGTAATCTATTAACTCGAGCTCGAGAAGATGTTCGACGTGCCGTTGATTCACGTATTGGTGCAAGTGGTCTTTCAAGACTTAGTAATCCACGTGATTATTTTGGACGAACAGTAAGTGTTTCATATTAACATTTGTCTTTACCATAAAGATCAATATGCAACATTTGTTTTTCTCTTGAAAATTTTACACAGTGATGAGAAAACAAATTTTTGTTTTTCAGTCCGGCTATGATTAGAACTTCTACTATCTACACATACATATATACGCACACGCACACGCACACATACATACATGCACCGTCCTTCCCAACAATGGCTCAAACACATTCGTGTAATCACCGACGTTCATTTTTCTTCTACATAGACACTCTCGTTTTTTCTCCTATCTACCGTAGTTTTGTGCAAGTTCAAAATCGAATATTTTTATCTAGTTCGTTCTTGTTCATAATGATTTAATTAATGTAATAAAAAAAAACCGCGAAGTAAACAATACATCTACTGGAACATCGATATTTTTCTTTATATTTAAAACATTAGAAAGGATTGCTTTTTTCACATATGAATTTCTTTTCAGTACGTTCAATTCGAACAAGATGGTGTAACAGATGTTGGCATCACATATACTGGTTTATCCAAGAGCGTTGATGCTAAACCAAGCACCTGGAAAGCTGAAGACAATATAGATATGGCTTAGTAAGTATTTTTATTCATATGAAGTTAACAATAAATCTATTGTTTAGTGATTTACAAGCTATGAATGATGAAACAGCAGACAAAATATACGAGAATCAATTTACAATTGATAAAAGTCGAGAATATCTTTTGGGAGATACAGTTGGTGTTGCTCCGCGAATGTTTCATTTCGATTTAGATACCGTAAGTTACCTATTTCTAAGTATTACCAGTTAGTAAAATTATTTCCTTCAAAATTTCAGCGCCTAACTCGTTACAACGTAAACAATGCATTACGTCTGGTGCAAAATTTGAAAGAAACTAAGAATGCAACATTCAGTCGCTTATCAAAACCGTGGACCTTCGTGAAATATTCATACTGAAAACCGACAAAAACACATTTGCAGCAAGAAATGATTCATACTGAGAAATATGTTTTCTCAATCTTAATTATAAACTTTTCTACTTTTTTGGTTTTGATTTTTTTCGACCCTTCCTGTACCTTTTCCTTAGTATTTTTTTAATCAAATTGAACCGTGAAGAAATACAATTCGTAAAAAAAAGAAATTAACTTCTTTTTTGTTTCTATTTCCGAATTGTACATTTTCTTATATTACTTATAACATGATATCACTTCATGTCGACCTATACTTCTAGTTATAAGTTAGTCGACCGCATACATTATAAAGTTTTTATTTCATGACGCATGTTCTTTTTATAATATAATATTTGATTAAAACTATTGATTGATCTTACAAAAATATAGATGAAACTAATACTTGAAAACAAGAGTTATTAGAATACTTGAACACCATTTCAAAGAAAACGATATCGTATTGGATAGGCAACTGCATTTCATTTTGTCATCTTCTCAATATCATAAAAAACAGGAAAAACATGTGAAAATCATCGAAATCGAGCCACGATCTTGATCTATTTACGGTTATCAGAAAACTACAATTATTTTATAAAAATGAGTTCGGTTTTAAGGCCCCCTCCCCCTCAAAAATCGATCTTGGCCCAGCAACATTCGAATTGCATGAAACTTACATGATATGTTAGACTTCGTATGAAAAGGTTATGGTTAAATTTTCAGCCTTCTATCATGATGTTTGCCTGAGATACGGATATGACAAGGGTAAGAAAATAGCAAATTTGGCAACCCAAATTTCTCGGTCCAGGTTCATGATATATCTTTAACTTTTGTTTTTTAGAAAGAGCATGTGAACATGGAGGGCAGTGCAGAGTCCTTTTGTTTTGATTCTTGCTTTTTCAGCGGAAAACAGGAATCATAATTTCAATGACTTCAAAAATCCCGAAAAAAAGAGGCGGGGTGGGGTTTGAAAAGAGATCCCTTGTTATATAGTCAAAAAGAACGGTTTTTGAAAAAAAGGGCTCTGCACTGCCCTGCATCTTGACATGCTCTTGCAAACAAACAAAAATTCTAATACATCCTATGGAGCTGGACTGAGAAATTCGGGATGCGCTTTTTTGAAAGTGCAAACTGAGAAAAAACGAAAAAGATATTTCAGAATTTTTGACGAAAATTCAGTTCTTTTTAGGAGGACTTCGAGAAGTCCTCAAAGTTTTCTGCAAAATAGAGGTTTAGGGTAGAAACCTATATTAATTCTGAAAGAGCGAAAAACGCGCCAACTTTTGATTAATTTCTCTGAATTTCGAAATTTTTGAAAAGATACAGTTCTTTTGAGAGGACTTACAAAAAAAGAGATTTGGGGTAAAACCTATATCAATTCTGAAAGAGCGAAGAACAGGCTATCTTCTGGTGCATTCATCTCAATTTCGGAATTTTCCCGACAATTGACTTTTTTTGGAGGAGGGGGGGGGGCGCTTAAAGGCTTGGAAGAGGCAAAATCGCTAGTATTTAGTGTTAAAACGCGTTTTCTATTTTAGAATTTTCGAAAAAAATTGGTTTAACGCTCAGCTTTTTAAAAGTGTTCGCCGGTTATATGCTCTAAAAGTGAAAATTTTTCAGAATAACTGTATTTTGACATTTGAGAAATTAGAAAGAAAACTAAATTGAAAACTCTTCATTGAGAGTTTAGGATATCTG
This sequence comes from Rotaria macrura, assembly GCA_900239685.1. Taxonomy (NCBI): domain Eukaryota; kingdom Metazoa; phylum Rotifera; class Eurotatoria; order Philodinida; family Philodinidae; genus Rotaria; species Rotaria macrura. The sequence continues at coordinate 32,452 of OENT01000758.1, read as the reverse complement.
TAATCAGAATTCGATTACTATTCGGATGGATATGTTGTAATTTTCCGACCTGTATCGAATGCATACATATTGCATCTACTTAATATTCATGCAATCATTAATTAAACCGATAAGGATATAAAAATAAATGAACGAAATGTAAGTCATTTTCGTAGAATCCATTGCTATTATACTAAGAGCAGTCTTCAACTAAGTCATTGCACTTTAACAAGATAGAATGCGAGAAAGTGTATCAAACTATTTCTTATATGTACGTGTTATTGTTTTAATCGTGAGCTTACTGAGTCTTCAAAGTAACCATTATTATTAAGAACAACGTGTATCATATCGTGATATTCTACTATGCTGTTTAGAGGAACTAAATGTCCTTGTTTTTCCTACTTCTGGTTGATCTAATTTTTCATATAGTTTTTAGACTTGCTTTTTATTAAAATGCAAGATAGAGTCGTCGTTTTTATCGCATGTCACATAAACAAACGATCGATAGATGTGTTTAGTTTGGCTTCTCATATAAACCAATAATTTTAACTTGTATATCTTTTGACTCTCAGTGTGACTGATGAATTTTTACAATACAGCTACAACAAACGTGCATATACATTATTTGATAGATAAAAAATCAACAAAAAACTCGACTGATTCAATATATCATGAATGTATTGGGATATTGCTCGTATTCCTATTGTACAAGATTTCATATCCAGACAATTCTGTCTGAACATCAGTTATTGTTATTATTAACTTTCTTGATAAAAATAAACATTCATTTCTTTATCGAACTGACACATATGAATCAAAATATGTGAAAAAATTGTAAAACTTTTCATAAGATCAACTTTCATCTCTTTCCTTTTGAATACTGATCATCAACGTATGACGATAGTTTTAAGAAAATGAATTTTAAACGAATCAACAAGTGTAACCTACCCTGGCTTTGTTGAACAATGCATCTAGCTGAGCTCTGACAAGTTATGTTGCAAAGCTCCTAAAAAATCTCCCAGAATTATATCCTAAGGTACGTTGTGTTATTTTAAAAGCTTGGATAGTTCGGGTTTAGAAAGATTGCTACGTGTATTGGATGTCATTAATGATGATCTCCAAGAGTTGTCGATGGAAAAATCTAAATAAAATTTTAACACGGTTTAATATAGATATTCATAATAATCAGTTATGTGTAAGAAAATGAGATTTCAATGCAAATGAAACTTGTAAGAATCGATTACAAATGATAACTCGTCCTATTCTCGTATTATTATTCATAGAAGTTTTGTTTAATATGGTTGTAAATCTCAAAAAAATCATGATGAAAAACTTATTCAAAGGTTATTTCCAAAAAAGGTTCATCGCAAAATTATTTTCATATTTTATAAGCTCATAGTGACATATCGAAATTCTCAAGACTAGACTTTGACATTTCATTTATATTAAAATTTGATGTAATCTCAGATAAATATGGATATATCTTAACGTTTATTATTGTAACATGATGTCTATGTCAATATGTACCAAACAATTATTATCATTATCTTTTTCAATCTTTGAACTACTATTTTTTTAACAGTTGTGTTAGCTAGATTCTTCAAGTATCGATAGAAAATGTTAAATGAGATCGAATATTCATGACATATTCTTGAGGAAAGAACATTATCTAACAGTCATTGAATATTTTAAGTCAAGTTCTTATCGAATTTATTTCTTTTTTCCAATGATTTCATATTAAAATGCTCGTGATTTCTTATTTTAATTTAACGTTTAACAGCAATGATTAAAGTGACCTGAAATTAGCTGCTACCATAAAATAATTATTTAGATCCTATCAACACTAGTATACTATACTGCTGAACGTAATAGAATGTAGATGACCGTCACAGGTTGTTTTCTTCTAAACATCAGAAATGAGCGCCTGAGTATATTATGTCATTAGTTCATTAATATTTTAATAGTGTACTCTATGTCTATGAAATTCCAACGAAAATATTAGTTTCTATAGTTTATTTATAAAATTCTAATATCATGCATGAAAGATTCTCTCAGTAAATAAAGTATAGCTAAGCTTACGATTTTTTTTATTAATTACTTTCTATTTATCTCGTCTTATCATACTCTAGCTATTAGAATCGATTTAGTTACTTAGTTTCCAAAACAATTCCAATTCTATGTCTTCTAGGAAAAATCAGATCTACTTAAACATGCAGAATCTAAAGAAGTAAAATACGATGTCCACAGATTTGTATGAAGAACAATTGCACTAAATGAAACAGGAAATGCATATTAATTTTCGACAAAAATAATATCGACTTGATGATGACTGATTACGTTTTTCGAAAAATACTTTTTTTAGTACTGACCTTGGGAGTCAATTTTTTCATACCGAAAGTCGATTCCGACTCAAGTTCCGAGAATTTTTATTTTCTGATTCCGATTCCGATTCTGAAAATTTTCCTTTTTAAACTCCAACCCCGACTTAGTTGGAGTCAGAATCGAGTTTCCCAGATCTCCACTTTAGTAACATTCAATGAATATCCTTACTTCAGATTCTAGTATCAAATTTTTTAAATAGAATGCGAAGATTATTGTTTTTTTGTTAATGTTTGTAGCAAGATAGAGAGTAGATTAAAATGTGATTCTTCATTGTTAAATGCTAGAGACATATGACCATGAGAATTTTAAAAAGAATGAGAACGATTCTCATTCAAGATGCGATGTCTGCAAATCAAATACTATTCATATTCGGAATGATATTTAAAGTAGGAGAGAACAGAAATGTATAGATGTTGGATGACGAAACAGCCTTTCAAACTTAGTATTAATAGAATTCAGGCTGACATTCTTGTAAATATTCAATAACTTTGCGTTCTTCTACTTCCGAACCTACGAAGGAAAGGGTGAATGTAAAAAATTGTCAGTTGCAAGCATAAATTCATCAAAATGTGTTTGTATTCATAATGCATTGTTGCCATGAACTATAATTCAAGATTATTAATGGCATTACTATCAGAAAGAGGAACACGGCGAAAAATTAACTGATGTTAACAATTGGCGCATGCTTTACTGTCGAATACTTTCATCTTCTTGGGAACTTTTAAATAATATAAGGCGAAACCCATTGACATTTATTAGGATCTAGTACAATGCGATCACACAGCACAAAACAAGATTATTATAAAAGCATATGTAGAACTTCCAGCACTCGTCCAAAACTGCATTCTGCAAATAACTATCTCGTTTCCAATGACACCTTCCTCCGAAGGTAAGGAATCATAGATGTTCATGATCGAACGGTAGTAGTATTTTTTGTTGAAAACTCACCGTGTCGTGTCAGTTGTACGAGACATGTTCAAACAATACCGTCATGGTATGGACGTGGAAGCGGTAGGTTCATGTCACAACACATTTCAAAATTTGATGGATCTGCACCCCTAGTTGAGAATCATTAAGAAGTCTCTAGGGGAGTCCTAGGATTTGAGGAGTCAAAAGGGTCTCCCTGAAAAACCCCTAAGGAGTCCCCTAATTTTAGAGCGTTCGGCAGATAGAAAAAAAATACCCGGAGACTTCTAATACGCACTGCCCAGGGGATTTATGAAAGAGTTCATGTACACATTCTCTATTTTCTTTCGCGTCTATGAAAGTAGAAAAGAAAATCAAATTTCAAAAGAAATAATAAGTTATTTTTAAAATTAATTTATTTGTCACTGATAAACATCATTAGGATTTCCACCTGACTCCTCTCACCGATAGCTCATCTTATGAACCCAAGTTAATATTCGATCAAAGGAACTCATTCACTGAGACAAGGCCTGCTGAAAGGATTAGGTAGAATATCCTTTCCGAAAAAAGTTGCCATTTTTTGCGAAACAAAAATGAATTTCGACTCATAATGAATAAACAAAAGATTATTCTGAAAAAGTAAATAAGTGGATTGCAGCGTCATTTTTAGGCATTTTTTAAAGAAATCTCAAAACTCGCCATGTAAATGCCTGCCCATTGTTCTCAGGATTCAGGGTTTTCTGAGAATTTCGACCAGGAAAAGAAAAAATTTGGTATGTATCATAAAGCACTGCCATGTGTGAGACACTTAAACAAGTTATTGAAACAATCGCTCCCTTATATTCCTTAAAGACTCTCCTGTAAACGGTGTCATGTTTTATTTGAGTTTCTGCAGAAACTCAATTAAATACCGACGGGGTAGATATAGTAGATATAGGAGGAATAGGAGATACATGGCACATGGGGGGGGGGCAAAGGTATTGTAGGTGGAGGCCAATGTAATACTGTAACTTGTGGGGAGAGGGGTGCGGTGGTGTAGGTGGTGGGGGTGCAGTAGTTATAGGGGTTATGAGAGTTATCGGAGATAGAGGAGATAGAGGAGATATTGGGTACGTGTCAGGCTGCGGAGAAATGAAATCACCCACACCCACCTTTCTCCGCGCCCACCTGGCGAGACGCGTGTTATGTGAGGACGGCCGCTTACACCTTTCCCCGCACCCGCATCTGGCGAGACGCGTGTTATGTGAGGGCGGCCGCTTACACCTTTCCCCGCACCCGCATCAGGCGACACGCGTGTAATGTGAGGACGGCTGTGGGTGGGTGTGGGTGTGGATGATTTCATTTCTCCGCAGCCTCACACGTACCCAATATCTCCTTTATCTCCTATATCTCCTATATCTACCCCGTCGGTATTTAATTGAGTTTCTGCAGAAACTCAAAAAAGACATCATATGCTGTAAACTCCCTTATTAATCGCAGCGACTCCCTGGCATGGGTCATCCGGTATTCATTAAGAGATTCTCGAGTGGGAACACGATTCAGTTGTCCATAAGTCTAACACTAAGGAACTAGATGAATATCATGGATTCATGCCAACAGTTACAATGTAGTGCAGTAATACCGAGAAATTTCGAAAGAGTTTTTGAAAACCGTCGTGGTTGTGGCACATTTTCAACGGTAATGGACATTTATGGAAAGAATATCTTGAGCTTCTGTTATCCCAGCGCGAGGGGTGAGGAACTCATTCGGATATTTCAATGCAGGGCTTAAGGGGCAGTTCCATATTGCATTCAAGGATACGTTTCTAAGCAGTTTGCTCGAAATAAATTTGTCGTTAATTAATTTTACTTTTTTAATTACACATAACGCTCGGATTTAATCTGAGGTTACCACATTTTTGTAATTGGTTTCCATGAGACGAATGATACAATTTTTAGCAGAGAATCTGTTAGCCAGCCGCATCGAGTCACCATTTAAGAAAATTCACCAAGTTAGGGGTAAAACACACCAGAAAAGGGAATTAAATTAATTTCATATTAAGCTAACCATGAGGAAGTTGTACTACATACCTACCTATTTGATGTAACGAAAGTGCATAATAAAAAACGGTAAGAAAATAAGAGATGTCTCTATATATCGTGCATGTAGAATTCGTACTAAAGATTGTTGCAAAATTTTTGCAATAATAAAATCTTTTGAAACAATTTTTATAAGAAGTTCATATGATGTTTTGGATATCAAACATACTGGATCTTCACAACACAAGTTCCGCAAGCTTCTTTGAAGCCATTTGAAGCGAAATGAAATGATTTACAAAACAACAAGGATTTCATCTTTAATTTATTATAACAAAACACAAAATGAGATTCTATGACGATTTTTGAAACGAAAAACGAAAAACTAATTGTTTGTAGTAAAAAAGTACAAAAATGTCAATAGGGGTCTACAAAAAGAACTAGTGAGCTCTTACTTGACATCTTCTTCGTGAATATGCTACTGTGAATAGATGAAACAGACGATATCCGTTGTGACGTCGAGTAAAATGCTGAGAATCATACTTTACGTAAATGTACCAAGAGAAAAATTGTATATATGAAGTACTACAAGTGTCGTTTTTTATTGGTGCATCGATATTACATTTGATTGGTGCCTGATGAACGATAAGTTATCTCAAAACATCACAACTAACTAGAAAAATAATAAAGGATTAACTTTATGCATGTCTTCACTTAAAAGTTAATGCATCAATCAGAATCCAAGACTTCAAGATAAAATGTCGCTTTATTCTGTTCAATAATGGAGGAGCTGCCAATCGAAAAGAAAGATAGTTTAACTGGTATATTCAATTGGATTCTTATTAGTGCATTAACTTTAATTCAGTATTAAATTGTGTAGTGTAGACGGAGTCACGGAATTCATTTTTCTGTTCATTCCATTAGTTAATTCATTATTATCTTCTCTAGTGTGTTTTACCCCTATACAACTTTGAAAACTGCATTAATTTTTCAGTCAATCCGTTTGTTAATACAGTATTAATTGGTGTAGTGAAGACCAAGCCTTAATGTGGAAACAATTTCAAGTGAATCGAAGCCACACAATCGGTGTAATTACGGACCAATAGTTTTGCATATTGGTAAAATATGGGTGCTTCGTGTTTTACTAAGATTGAATCCGGTTGGTCCACCATTATGACTCTCCTGCGGCCTCATTTCATTTCACACTGCATCCAATAAATCGATGGATTCTCTTAAACTGCTCTCAAAGTCGTACTTTTGGCCAATACCAGGTATTTTCCAACTTACAAAAATTTTAATTTTGCTTCAGCCAGTATGTTACCGAATCTTCTAGATTGAATAATCCAGCACAATAACTCTATTCAAACTCACAGCACCAGTGTTTGTGTGAGTTCATTTTATTTTTTATGAATTTTTGTACAAATCAAGAGTGCACAATGAAAAGCACTAGGAAAAAAGTCTTACGCCGAACCATTTGAATACACTGGACTATCTGGATGATCTTTTTTAACTTCCTGGTAAACAGGAACTAGGGACATGAAACTGAGTTTATATTCGATCAATAATAAAAATTTTCTCTGCAACTTTTTAAATATTTTGCCGTTAAACAATATAGAAATTCAATTTCAAATTATGCCATAACACCTATATTGGCTTAGCACAATAATTTAGGCCTTTCACAAGCTGAAATTCAAGATACACAGCATGAATGAACAGGAATCTTTCTGTGAAAGTTAGACTTATATTATAGTGAATTTCGCTCAATGTATTCTCTCAATAAAAATTTTAAAAATGTTACTGTCTTCGAGGTCCACTGTAAAATAAACGTAGAATACTAAACCCTAGTGCAGTGGAAAAACTTTTCTAAACCCTTTAAGGGTTTGTTAGCAAAAGTGTTTATGAAAATTAGGATATCTGAGAATAAAAAGCGTTTATGGCTAGTTAAAACAGGTTTATTATTCAGTGGCAACAGGATTATCGACCCACTCTCTAAAACACATGGATTTTACAGAAAACCAACCTTAAAACGTTTCCGAGTGTTTGTACACCCAATTTTTATTATCGAAAGCCTTTAAAAGTTTCTGATAGTAAAACTGGGTTCTCGAAGTCTCTGAAACCTTTAAACGAGTTCCCGAGGGTCTGAGGATGTGTTTCCAAATCCTCAGAAAGGTTTTTTGTTTGTTTACTGAGAAACGGACTCTTTTAGAGAGTACTTTTGTCTGGACAGTGTTTCATATTCTGTTTTCGACGTTCACCATTACCATCCTCGCAAATAACATTTAGGATCATGAATTTTAGTGATGAATATTTTTCATAACATATTAAACATTAAATTTCGATCAGCTTTGACATTCTTACCTTCTTAGCTGAAATATTCTTCCTTTTCATTCATAGATAATCGATTTCTAATTTACACAGGTTTCAAAAAGTAATGACACAATCTGAATAAGTTGAATCATCATATCAACGATTTCAAGATTCGAAAACATTACTTAAACACGCCCCCCTCTTTCGAAAATCCGATTTTTCTAAAAAGAAGCGAAATTGAGTTTTTATTATAGAAAGATGCCCCATGGTGTCCTCTTTCAGAATATTTATAGGCTTTTGAAAAACGGTTAAGTTTTCACAGACTGATGGAAGAAATACTCTCTCTACTACTATCATATTTTTCAATATTTTCGCATTTTCGACGAAATTTTTCTTTTCCTTGTGTCTATTAATTCATAAGTTGCAGGTTTGTACAAAAAACAGCTTTATCAACCACGATGCGTCTATTAATACTCAGGATCGTGATTAAACTATGTTTGCGCTCCATATGACAGATTTACTTTATAGATACTCTGGTGAAACGTACGTATTTTTCATTATGCTATTTCGTCGAGAGAGTCTGAGTTGCGTCGGATATAACCCGCTGTGTCTTGTTAATGTTTTTTATCGAAAAATTTAAAATTTTTTTAAGTTTACCTTACGATCGATTTGTATCAACATATCAATCATGTACAGCAGTATAAAATAAATCTTACTGAAGAAATAAAAGAGCAATACCACTTCATGGTGATAGAGGGCGTTAGCTGACTTCATTTGTGATGGACTTTTAAAAGTTCCAATGCTATATGTTTGAAATTATCCTTTTAAAAAGTAGCTTTTAAACGTCTGAATGAAAAATTCACTTCTAAAATTTCTTCAGCGTTTTTCTCAAAACATGGTTTTGCAACAGGAAAATTGATATAACTCTCGTTTGGCTTTAGCATTCCCCGGTGTTTGTTTTCGATTTTACAAGTCTCGATTAGAGCTAACTTTTTATCCAGCGGAGTTTTGATATTTGACTCCTGGACTGAGAGAAGTCCTTTTTAGAGCGTTTTTTATACCTAGTTTGGCAGTCATACAGAATAAAATGCTTCTAAAAACTTAACAGAAGGAATTTCAGAAATCTGTCAGATGAAAAGTTGCTTGTGGAGACCAGCTTTAATTTAAAACCAACCCGGTTTCAATAGCTCTCACAGTCAGGAAGTTATATCAATTCTCGTGGAAACTATACAACAAGCCATAAATTTAGTTTAGCAAGGTTTATGAGGCTGAAAGTTTGAGCCCAAACTTATACTCCAAAGTGGCAAGCCAATTGTGAGGGGAGGGACCCTTAAGGCAACGAAACCTACTTGCAAGCTATTATCAATTTTCTCTCTTCTCACTGCGATTGATAACGTGCCACCAATATCGTTCTCTGAAAAAAGAATTATTCTAGGAAACGAGCAAAACAGAGGTTTCTGACCCCTCAGAAACTATTGACAGTATTTTCGGGAATTAGACATGCGAAATTTCGATGTATTTGATAAGATTATAAAAAGACCTACATAACTATACTAAAACAACTCGCACACCAGTTCGGTTTCAACTTCCCTTCATGCCGGTTCAACGGAATGAAAAACAAGTTACCTTACTGTAAAATATTGCTTTCAGGTCTACGGGATTCGAAAAGAAGCAAGAACAATACTTGGGTTAGCCGATCATCGTTGTATTTATTCAAATCAAGTGCTCATTAATGTGACTGGTCGTTTTCGAAACACGAATTATTGTTTTCCTTTCCTTTCAAGTGAACGTCTAACGACCCAGGTCGATCAAAACGGGCCACCGTAAACAGTCGTAACAGTATCGTAAACGGTCGTTTTCACATCGAATTCCCCGATTAAACGACCGTTTTAAGCCATATTGTGGTGTTTTAACAGGGTCCGTATTACGGCCGTATACGAACACCGTATATAAGCCGTAAAACCCTCGTAAAGACAGCGTAATACTATCGTATTCTATAGAACATACAGCCACAACACTAACCCTATTAAAACGGGATAATAAGACGCCGTGACGGGCGGTATTTTCATCGTATACCGCCGTTTCCGGATCGTTCTGTTTGACCTATGGATTTCAAGCAAAAACTACGATTTAAGTTGCTCAACATGAGTATTATTTTTTATGTAATGTAGTTAAGCATCGGAAAATCCTTTTTCTATGAATAGCGATTGTTTTTCTTTTTGTTTTAGGTTATGGCATGATTGAAGAAATATTGGCAGATGAAGTCACGCGGTAGATAGTATTGTTGTTGAAAAAATGCTTGAGCGGGGTCTAGGAAAAAGTGAACCGATTTTTTCTAGGCTTAGATCTAGTAGCGGATCTAGGAATCCAGAAGAGGAATGTGGCTTTCCTGAAAGGCGATGCAATGATAGGCAGAAAACACCTTTTGAAATGTTTTAGAGGTAGTATTAACTTGTTTGTCGTTCGTTTTTGCTGGGACAAATTGAAAACATTTTCTTGAATGGTGGGAGAGGTGGGGAGCTGGCGACGAAGCGACCATGCCCCTTGAGTCCGCCAGTACTTAGATCGAGGAGAGGAATATCGGTTCGTCGATTTCCTAAACCCTTAGACAGAGCGAAAACCCGAATTTATGAAATTGATTATTGGCGTGGCGACGTAGAACTACTAAGCGTTTCTTTCAGACGCTGATGAATTATAAATACTTTTAAATAGAGTATCTATTCCCCAGGTCAAACAGAACGATCCGTAAACGGTCGTATACGATGAGAACACGGCCCATTACGGCGTCGTATTATCCCGTTTAAACAAGGTCAGTAATACGACCGTATGTTCTATAGAATACGATAGTATTACGCTGTCTTTACGAGGGTTTTACGGCGTATATACGGTGCCCGTGTACGTCCGTAATACTGACCTTGTTAAAACGCCATAAAACGGCATAAAACGGTCGTTTAAGCGTGGTATACGATGTAAAAACGACCGTTTACGATACTGTAACGGCGGCCGTTTTGATTGACCTGGGTCGTTTGTTATAGATTATAGGAAATATAGAATATTGTATTTCTATTAGTTCACTATTGTTGTCACTAAGAATAGGATTTTAAAAAATCAGTTGTTACAATATTGAGATTTTAATTTGAATATATTATCTGAAAAATTTCTTATAGTCTTGAACTATTCATCTATTTTACTTTTTATAATATGAATAATATCTTATCAATAACCGGACAGAGTATCGCAGGACACTTCGATGCACGAACAAAGCATCGTCCGGACAAGACGCTGCCGTATTTCATTTCGCGAAATATTTCTAGATTTAAAGTCGACTTTATGAAGTTTGATGGAAGAGTGTGGGACCATAGTGTTTCCACATGAATGAATCAGATACGGGACCTGATCACCCGACCGAATCATACCGGAGTTCTATAAACGTAAACAATACAGTGCATGTCCCAATTTAGAACAAATTATTTGCCATTGAAAAAGATACTTTTTTTCTAAGCTGTGTAACATGCGAAAATTATATTCTTATATATTTGAGTAGAAAGATGTCCGCTTAATTGAATGATGTACAAATGATTTTCTATTCTTGAAAATTAACTGAGTAATTAGCGGTAGTTTCACAAGCATTGAATTTCATATTATTAGGTCTACTTTATCTAGTAGGAACAGCCAGCGAAAATATGTTCCCATTTCGAACAAATAGTACCAAATAAATAGAATAAAAAAGCCTTGTTTTAGTAAACGAAATTTTTTAATGCTTCAACTTGAAAATTTCTTTTTAACTCCGCTAGAATAAATGTTTGTTGATCCATTCTACATTAATATCCAGCAGTTCTGCCCAATCACAAGACAGGCACCATAAATACGTAGGTACCATTGGCGAGGTTAGCATTATTTTGAAGATTGGATCTCAACTTCAGAGCATGGGACCGATATGAAATATGTGGGGGATGATGTCGAACTGCAAAGACGAATTTGTAGTGAAAAAAAGTTTTGATTCTGACGTCCGAGAAAAATGATTTTTTACTCCCCGGTACCCCTTAATTTGTTTTATGCCGGTATTGATA
>OENT01000758.1:0-20651 GCA_900239685.1 Rotaria macrura | reverse complement strand
TATCAATACCGGCATAAAACAAATTAAGGGGTACCGGGGAGTAAAAAATCATTTTTCTCGGACGTCAGAATCAAAACTTTTTTTCACTACAAATTCGTCTTTGCAGTTCGACATCATCCCCCACATATTTCATATCGGTCCCATGCTCTGAAGTTGAGATCCAATCTTCAAAATAATGCTAACCTCGCCAATGTTACCTACGTATTTATGGTGCCTGTCTTGTGATTGGGCAGAACTGCTGGATATTAATGTAGAATGGATCAACAAACATTTATTCTAGCTTTCAAGTTGAAACATTAAAAAATTTCGTTTACTAAAAATAGGCTTTTTTATTCTATTTATTTGGTATTATTTGTTCGAAATGGGAACATATTTTCGCTGGCAGTTCCTACTAGATACAGTAGACCTAATAAAAAAAATTCAATAATTGTGAAACTACCACTAATTACTCAGTTAATTTTCAAGATAAAAGAAATCATTTTTACATCATTCGAGTCAACAGATGTTTTTCTACTTAAAAATGTAAAATGTTCCATGTATTTCTATGAAATGTTTTGAAAAAAAGACGAAGTTTTGAAGGTTTTTGAGAAGCTGTCCCGATTAGGAACATGCACCGAATCACCTATCTGCTGTCTAAAATTGGAACCAATATTTACACTCTTAACCTCACAGTCTTGTATCTTACCTTCAGAGGTCGACTTCAGATATCGAAATATCAGCCATTATGATATATTGATGTGTTTTATCCATGCGAGGTTATGTGCAAGGGAAAAACTATCACTGCGATGGTTTATCCTGCGATGAAACATCCGAAACCATCAGCGACGTAGCCAGAATTGTTTTCAAATGAGGGATCACCATATACAAAATATATTTTTCAGCCTGGAAAGCTTGATAGGCCCTATCTATCTCAGATATTTCTTTTCTTCAGGACGGGGATTGATCTCCCCCCCCCCCACTCCATCCCCTAAATACGTCACTGGAAACCATTCACTCTATCACATTCTTTATAAACTCCATACGATCATCAGATCGTATAGAGGTTGATGTTAGAATTGCCGTTGTTTTTTAGTTACACAACTAAGCTTTTCGTAGGGTCAAGCTTACAAGTTTTTGTTTTGAAAAACATCTACAAATTGAAAGACTGCGCACACATCATGCTTCAGATCTTTCATGTTTGACGACTCTTGATGTTTTAATTTTTTTTCTACCTCTTTTTTAAAGATAACTATCAAAAATAGTACACCTACTTGATCTACTAAGGATGGTAGGTTTACTTTTCTGAACTTTTGTGGGCAATACAGATATGCTTCTTTAGAATGATGTATTCGATTGCGGATATACAGTTCGAAATGAAGATAGTTTTGAAAGCAAATATAAATGTCTGGTTTGTAAACATCTATTGAAGAAACCAGTTCAACTGGAATGTGGTCATCGTATCTGTAATGGATGTGTTCATGCTCAGAATAAGTAAATAAAGATCTTGTTTTTGTTATGTTAATACAATTTCTCTTGTAATAAGTAATGTTTTATGTTCGGAATGTCAAACAGAAACAACATTGCCAGACGTAAATTAAAAACCTATCTATTAGGCTTTGCTATTCTATTCAACATTGCTATTCGTTATAGGTAAAGCTTGATAAAGGTTTTCAAAGGAACATGGAAAAATTACAAGTTAATTGTATCTCTTGCGAATGGCATGGGCACTTAAAGAACTTTCAAGTACATGTCGTTAATATATATTTTACATGCTGACGATAAGCCCTTTGACCTTAGGATCATCTCGAACAGTTTCATCCTCAATATTTATGTTCAGCCTGTAGCGAAACATTCGACTCTCCTCAATCACTCGAACAACATGTGAAAATTTGTCCAAATATACTTGTAGATTGTTCTCTTCAGCAATATGGTTGTAGAAAACAGGTTAGTTATATGCATATTTTTTACATGTACCATGATTATCTGATGCAGATTATTTCTCGTGATCTCGAGAAACACTATAGAACGGAGGAGCACCAACAGTCTCTTTTATACGTCGTGCATCGTCTAGCTTCAAGATTGATTGAACCGTGTCAAACATCCCAGTTTGCTTCTACAGAGATAAAAATGGAGACGTCAGATTCGTCTACAAACAGACCATTCGACGAAAATAAACGAAAGGAAGAGTATTTAAAAGACGCTATTGATATTTTCTCTATTGGCATTGATAAATTGAAGGAGGAAATAGTGGACATGGGCGGAAAATCAGTTACAGGATATGAATCGATCAAGGAACCAGATGACGTTCTTTCGACGACAAAAAAGTCCCTTGAAGAATCCAATTATACTTTAGATGCCATTTCAATTAACTTCACTATTCTAAAGCAGGACTTGCTCTCTTTAAAAGAAGAATATGAAAATCAACACACAACTTCTTATGATGGAACATTGATTTGGAAAATCAGCCGAGTTCAGGAGAAAATAGGTAAGAAAACTTGATACTTGTATTAGGCGTTGTCACTCTCCTTCTTAAAATTAGAATATATTTTTTGTAATCATTGCGATTTTTACCTTTCAATCAAAAGTAGAAATGAGTAAGAAAAAACAATATTAACTCGAAGTGATGATGAATACATAAAAATCGATGTGCTTTTCTTATGTGTAAAAATTATGAACAGACATATATGAAAACTATTTTACCATTAGGTGATGCAAAATCGGAGCGGCAACTATCCGTATACTCTCCACCATTTTTCTCGTCACCCACAGGTTACAAGATGCGTGCGCGCTTATATTTGTATGGAGATGGTAATGCTCGTCGTACTCATATGTCTCTATTTTTTGTTTTGATGCGTGGCACTCATGATTCCTTACTACAATTCCCTTTTACTTATAAAATTACGTTTTGTCTCTACGATCAAAGTCCTGGACAACATCATATAATCGATTCATTTCGTCCTGATATTAAATCGAACAGTTTTCAACGGCCACGTTCAGAAATGAATATTGCAAGTGGAATTCCAAAATTCGCTCCTCTCACTATATTCGAAAACCACAATAATCAATTCATTAAAGATGATACAATGTTCATTAAAGTTATGGTCGATTTTGAGAATACAGCTAAGAACATTCTACCATATGCATTTCATTTGAATCCTGCTTTTCCAACACATATGCAACAGCAGATGATACGCGAAGAAACGGCAAAACGAATTCAACAATCACAAATACAGATTCAAGGTATTACGACTAACAGCCAGGGACAAACATAGACTATTAATTCAAGAAATCAATAGTTAAGTGTACATATCGTAAAGGTCTTCTAAAACATTCTACTTTGTTCTTAAGTAGTGAGATTGAGTAGAATTCGAGTTAGTATGAGTAAGAAACTATAAGTTACTAGTTTTTGGTGTTAAGAATATGAGAAATATTCAATTTTGTCTATTTATGAAAAATTTTTCATTTTAAATCATTACAATTAGCTTCTACAGAACATGTTCACAAATTCTAAAAAATAAAATTGAGAGACAAATGTTACCCTAAAGATTGAATAGTATGTTAATTTGGAAAATTTTGCATAAATAGAAAAGAATATTAGTTGCACGAACAAATCACTTTATTTTCTGTTTTATAAAATATAGTTAAGATATTTTTTAATAGTTATTCTCAAAATTTTAACTATTTTTTTATATAGAATTCCCTAATAGGTTTTAGTTGAATTTTGCGATACGTACGCCTAACAATGAAATAGTAACAATAAACTGACCGAAGAGACGAGATACTGATTAAAGTATTTATTTTTAACTGTAGTTTTAATGCGAATTCAACAAAATTATTAATCAAAGATCATAAAACCAACACATTTAGCGAATGAAGATGTTTTGAACAATAAAGTAGACTATTGTGACATCGCAGTGAAAATTACTAATCTAACCATTACTGATAAAAAAAACACTGAAAATTATTCTATAAATATGCGCTCAAATCTTATTTTCAACTAGGAGATCACGTTCTCTTGTGATAATCTATAAAAATGAGCATCAGCCACTCAAAATGAGAACGATCTGCAGTATTTGAACATGAAAATTGTCTCGAAGAAAAAACAGAATTATTTTAGATAAAATAAAAAAAAACAGATGTCTTGTTGCTAAGAAAACGAATGGAAATCGACCTAATTACTGAACTTCTCGAGATATATAACAAGATACGATCCTTAAATATCAAGATGAAGTAGAGAAACATGTTGATTAGCAAGAGAAGGGACTTGAGCTAGAACTAAGTAAATAGATAGACAGTTTTCTATTTATGGATAGCACCTCAGAAGAAGTTTAATAATAAATACCTTATGTACATAATAAAAGGATGATTGATTAGAAAAATCATTCATCCAAAATGCATGAATTATTTGTAATTCCTGAGAAAATTACTAATAGTTATAAGCATAAACCGACAGTGAATATTGAGACCGTATACAAATGGTATAACCTTTTGAGAAGAATTGGCGACAAACAGTTTATACCATATGTTCGGAGCTAATGAACTAAGGAACTACTGAAAAATATAGATCTACTTGAATGAAAAGAAGTGTTGAAAAGTTTTTGAAATCTAAACGTATTTCACAAACAGTAGATTGCCGTTTTACATGATTATACTTTTAAATCAGAAGTATTCTTAGTGGAAAAATCTAAATCTTGACGGTTGTTTACATTTACAAAGTCAATTCTAAAAAAATACAACCATTTATTCCTATGGAATTATATAGTAGATAATGATATCTGATTGTTTTGAACAATGATCATAATAACGCAAGAGAATCATTCAAACAAAGGGATGATATCTAGTTCGAGACAAATTCGATCATATTTTAGGTGAACTTTTCTAATACTAGAAATGTTCGAGTCATAGAATGACACTACGGCTCCGTAATGTTATAGTCTAACAAAATTCATCTATCACTGTTGACATGAAATAATAATTAGTCCTATGCTAATTAAATAGTATTCAGCCATGGGATCCAATTGTATCTCTCGCTGGATTCTGTATCGGATTCATTCATTTGGATATAGGTAATCAAGGTTTGTTTTGAACATTCTTCTGATATAGTATTAAAGAATCAGTGACAAAAGAAAATGATTCCAAATGTCCACTTCTTCGTCCCAAAATAACAATCAAAAGTGTAGACTATGCTCAATTAATCTGAATAATCTTCGTTGAACTCTAGATCAATGTTGTCGTCTAGAGATCATACGATTCTGTTCATATAACTGTATACATATGGGCAGGATCGTGTCCTATAAGTATCCGGTATCGTATCCTATGTTTAGAGATGAAAATTTTCATAAATGAACGTTTTAATAGAAATTGGTCGTCTTAAAACTTTAATTCAGTTACTGAAGGTTAAGTTCGATGTCATGAATAATGTGTTTTTAATAATAATATCTTTCTCTTTCATTTTGAAGACTATCAAAATTAAACTAGCATATAATACGTTCGGATTTAAATGTACGTTACTCATTTCTATACTTATTAAATTCTACAAGATATAGATCAATGGATAAGAATAAAATATTTTGAGAAGATCATATCTTTGATTGCTACTACTTCATATTTTACAAGATTAGGCAAAAGAAATTTTCAACTTTGGTAAACAAGATGTCAATATATATATACGTATATATGAAAGAAATGATTTTCAAGTATTTCTCTGAAGTATATTGATGAATGTAGGAAGTCATGGTAGGCTGTTTTTTTCTGGTAGAACATCTTTACTTCTTTCTAACTTTGATTGCTAATGTCCTGTTTGTTGTTGAATTCGCATAAAAAATGAGAAGAAATAAAAATTTTCATCATTCTCTCGTTCATCGGAATTATCACTTAAGTTTTACTATATGATGTAATAGTTATTTTATGAAAAATTATAGCGTCTTCTATCTTTTTTTTCTTTTATTATATTTATTTTAATCACGATGTTAACGAATCAGTAGTTTAAGTATGGACTAAATATAATTTATGTGACACAGTATGCAGAAAAATGTGACTAAATTCTAGCTTATGGTTATGTGAATAAATCACATTCATTTCATTCGGTGTCTCTTCAATAATTATCAAGTTGGTGAGAAATATTTACCAATGTTTCTTTGGTTGTTCAATGATTCGAAAATTCAAATCTGTTACATGATTTTTAAATCATACTAGATAAAGCTTTTTCCAGAAACAAAAAGAAAACGATTAAAACAATGAATTAAAATTTCAAAAACACTCTTCGATATTATGTATTTACAAACTGTGATTATCAATATTTCACTTACATAAATAAATATAAGAAACTACATGAACGATTTGAAACAATTGAGAGATTCACGAAAGGTAATTCTAAAGTTTTGATCCAAAGGCGGGATTTATATATATAGATGTATGGAGGAAGACTTCCTCTATTCATATTTGCAGTAGTGTGCAATGAAAGGCAGCGAATGTGGTGTCATCTATCCATATCATCGGATCACAACAGAACTCGAGGAAAGGAAGTTTTCCGCTTTTCGGTCAAAAACTGAGACGAAACTTATAACCACCTTTGAATTCAAAACAAGAAAAGAATAGAATGCCTTTCACAGGCTAAACCGTCGTCACTGCAGAACAAATATAAGTTGTTGATTTCATCAAAATTGTCTAGTCCTCAATGACGAAGTGCATTTGTTCGCATTTCGAAGGTCTCATTTCTTTTCCTGACTGAATAATCATTGGTAGGGGCACACTTGGTAATTGATAGGTTTCATCTCATCAGATGAGAAGAAAGATGTTCTGTTCATTTCTATTGTATTCTTCTTCTTTTTAACTATGTCTGATACTTAACTTGAGTCGTGATTTTATTACGTTCTACCGTAATAATTGTATAGAGTATTAAGAAAAACTCATTATGCTTAAAATGAATCTCTTACCTTCTTGATTTCAAATTAAATTTTATATAGATTTCAATAACACTTATAGTTTCGCGAGTTTACCTGTAGTACGATAAAGAAAAAATTCCAAATAAATTGTTTAGATTCTCGATGAACTAGAAAACATAATTAAAATGATCAAAAGCTCAGAATCGTCGAATGAATTTTGTCATCAATTTTCTATAATACGATAAATGAAATTTTTAAAAGCAAATAAGAAAAGTGCCTCGAAGCAGTCAACATATGGGGGAGGGATGGGTGTAATGATTTCTTTGGAAGGATGTTTAAAATCATTTCGAACAGAACGCAAGAAAAATTTTCATGATTGAGGAGCGTGTCACATCCCCGACGCCACCTGCCGGTCGGGTCATCCCTGATAAAAAATGAATTTAGACAAAGTTCAGAAAATTTGAATAGTTGTCGAGTCGAATATCTAATCGTCTTTGAAAAAAATTCGTACATCTCGCACGCATGACTTTCATTTTAGCGGAAACAAATATGATTTCTATAAATAAAATATTCATTAAAATGTTAAATCTACGAATATAAATAAAAGTATATGATGCGAGACAAAGATAATCATGAAATTAATTTTATAACTCATCGAAATCTTCAAATTCAATGTATGCTTCCATCTAGTACGATTCGATAGCGATAGATTTTTAAAATTTCCCTAGATCAAATTCAACACGATCTATTTCATCTTAGTCTTTTATCATTTATATTTTCTGTACTATTTAATTAAATAGATTTGCATATGATTGCTAATATAAAAGTTGCTACTAATGCGTGAAATATTGTCACTATTCAAACGATGTAGTACGATCACGATTATTTGTGTTGTGTCTATAATGACAAAATTAAAATACTTATCGAAGCATTGGAATTTTCAATGACGCTGATGATGATGATGTCGAAATGTGATTTATGTGTTTCATAGTCTTATTTTCTTCAACAAGAAATTAAATAAAAAAACATTTCCAATTATCTAAGGATTCAAAATAGTAATAATTAATACTAAAAATATCATCGAATGAAAAATTTCTTATGTGACTTTGATCGAAGACAAACGAAAGATACGTACGATCTGATTGTTTTTAACATTATTTGTATATTGTGCGTGAGTAGAAAGAAAAAAAAGCACGAGAGCATAGTTCAATGAACTGTTTGACATCTATTAGATGATCATGCTGAGATGATTTAGTACAACTAGAATAATAATTAATCGATGTTAATATGCGATAAACGAATGTCTTCTGTTTACCAAATCATTTTCTTATTTATTAAATAGTATAGAACTTGAACGATTTCGCAGCAATATCATCATGCGGATGTCTACCAATGAGAATAAACATAGTATCATTATTCATATTTTTAATGAATAAAGATACAATATTCTCTTGTTGAAATGATAAAAAATCATCATGCCCACACAATTACATTCATCCGTAAAAGTATGAATAATAACAGTAAATAAACATATTTTGTAATGTCTCATGATATTCCATGAGTTTATATAAATAACATTTATATGGCACAGTTGTGTATTAATTTTATTATGATACAGTCCAATAAATAATATACAGTATAAGTGTATCAATCATATGTATATGTGATGAAGAAAACAACACATTTATTTGCTTCTGAGAGAACATTTTTAGTTCGAGAGTATTCGGTGTCTATATATGTACATATCAAATACACTAAAACTACATTATAAATAATGATCAATGACGAATTTAGTTACAACATTTGTCCTTATATAATGTTTTTACACAAACTATATGTCACATAAGATAATCATCTTTTTTTTCTCTATGCCCATAAACAATTTCCCATTGAAGGACTCGGTAAATGTCTCACATGAGACATCACATTGGCACTGTTTATTTATCAATCATAATGAGAATATGTTTGATATCTCTCGTTTCGTATTCGAGTAACAGATTTATGCTGAATTTTTATCTACATGATGTATGTATAACTCTATCTTCCAGTAGGTTTTATTCCTTAGCTTTAGTTTCAATAAATTACAAAAATAGCGCATCATCCATTCTAACTGATATTGAATCTATATTTAACTTAGAAAAAAAAAAGAAGCTAGTTGAAGAATTCAATTTTACTAAAGAACTATTTTGATAGTTATGATTATCTACGATCATTAAACAGGAGAGAAATCTAATATTGGTAACGTTGATTGTAGGCTTCTTGTTGAGCAATATAATTCATAAGCTCGTCTTGGGTGACATAACCACGGCCTTCTGCATCAACTTGTTTCCAACATGTATGTTCTGTGCCCGGAGGTAAACCATAATAATCATTAAGACGTCGAAAAACTTGATGACCATATTGAGCTGAGATTCGACCGTCACCATACTGGTTACCATAGGCATTGTTTTGTCGAATAACATAATCAATACGATCACGTCGAGGCATATTACGATTCATCATAATCACGGCATTAAGAAATTCGTCAAATGAAAGTGCTCCTGAATGATCACGATCAAAAGTACTGAAAATACGAGGAATTTGTTGCTGTAAATATCGTGGATCTTGTTGTTCAGCACCAGGAAACATCCTATATAAATTAGCGAACTCTTTTTTATCCAACTGTCCATCACGGCCAGCTGCTTGCATGAACTGTTGATAGATGACTGAGATTTGTTGAGGAGGTAAACCAGTCGCTTGAGATAATCCTTGCAAATCCCATTGAGTATATGGTACACGATCGTTACGATTGCCCATTCTTATATATGTAAATTATATATTTGTATTATAAAAATACGTTTGAATATCTGTTAAATACCGTGATTAGTAGCACGGTAAACTCGGTGAAGCGTAAACAACAACCAATCCATATAATTAACGTATGAATAATCATACGTCAAATTGCTTATGAAACATGTTATCTGTGATATTAAACTGCAAACTGGAAATTTTTTTCTATTTTTAATCAATCATGAAAAATTTACACATGTTGAAATCTTGACAGTTTTATAACTAGTTTGTTTTTGATGCGTACTATTAATCATCGATTCGATATCGTCTTGCATATTGATATAATCTTGTTGTTATGATCTAGCTTCAGAGTATACTTTTGAACTTTCAAACAAATTTAGTTCAATCAAATAATCCATGAGAAAATCAAGAGATTATCAAAGATTATTTACTCAAAATGTCTTCGTAAAACTTTAAGATTGAAAAATCTTTCCTTGTTCTCTTTAGTTATTACGCACATGAAATAATTTAATAGATGCATGTTGACATGTTCGTTTTAAAACTAGACTAGTTAATGCCAAATGAAATTCATTAAAATTTAGATAATATATATATATATAATATTTGTCGGAGTTCTCGATGATATTCTGCTTGTCTATACCTCCAGTTCCATCTTTCCTTATATTCATTCATCATTCATTTTTCTTTTGTTGATGACGCGAAAACGACGTTGTTCTTGCTTGGGCGTGTGCATATAACCAAAGATCATATTCCTCAACATAGTTTGCTCATCAGCGAAGCACACACGTCTGACTTTTTCCGTTGGTTAGTCCCCAACATAGAGAGCACACATACACAAACGTAAAGTAAATACACCAACGGGAGCAGATGCGGTACGGAAAAACCTATACAACCATACTCAACTTTTCTTCTTCGTCGCTGTGTGTATGTGTTCGCCCGCGCGTTCGTTCCTGACGAACAACATTGCAGTATAATGGAAGATGCTACTACTGCTTATTCTACCGCCATCATCGGTCGTCAACTTTCCGAGCGCAAGACACACTTTTTTCCGTTCCGTCCGCTTTTTCGCCTCGACTTCTCTTCTCTTTCTTTTGTCGTTGCCAAGAGCATCTTGCTTTTCATAGTATAAGCTGATGTGTAATTAAAGTCGAAAACATGCTGTTTGATTCGACTGTTCTGTCGGAGAGTAACGTTCGTTATATTTGTCGTAAGAATTAATCTAGGTACTGGTTGCCATATGTTTACTTATATGTTAATAATAATAATAATAAAGATGATGATGATGATGATGATGATGATAGTTATGGTGAACTCTTTTCCTTTATCCTTGTTCCATATTATTCTTACAACGACGTAACCTATATCTATCGTCAAGCGTCCGTTCTTTTTCTCTATTCGCAATGTTTCGTAGTATGAGAGCACGCGAGCAGACGCGCGTGCGGAAGTTCAAGAAGAAAGAAACTCTAAAGATAGATGCTATATGTTCGTGTGCATTTTTTTTGTACATACTCCACATCTATACACATTTCCAGACGACTTTGTTTCTCTTTCCTTTCTCTTAGATTATTTTTTCCGATGCTTGGTTGCCCTCCTTTTCTGTTTTGCTCTTTCCCTTTGGTTCCGTTCCCTCTCTCTCTCTCTCTATGTTTCCTTCACTATTATCAACATCGAGAAAGCATAAAAGAGTTCGTGCGTTTCCCATTCGTTTTCGGCCCCAATTTTTTTCCTCTTTTTTTCCCTCTTTTCTATCTGTCTACTCTCGCTCGCATTGATGTATTTGCAGACGCCGAATGCGCGCACGCATACAGAAAAAAAGACTGAGGATGAAGAAGACGAACACACATACACAATAGAAAAAAAGAGTGTTGTTGTCGTTGAACACGACTCTTCTCTTCTTTCCACTTTTTTTTAACTTGCGCTCGGTGACTACTATATATATAATATATACTTGTATATGAAAGAAGTCGAATTGAGCACTTCGGTAACAAACAGAAAAAAGTTCGTCTCGTTCTCTTTTTCTCTGTCTTTTTTTCCCTTCTATACGCGTACTTTTTTCTGTCATTCATTTTAGTATAAAGAAAAAAGTAGTAGTAGCCGACTGAATTTACTCTATCAATCTTTTTTTTTTGTTATTTGAAGAATACGTTGCAGCGAAAGCAGGTAATGATGAAAATACGAAGTAAAGAAAATAGAACTTCTAATATCAATTTTTCGTCTCAGTGATTTTTCCTATGAATGTTTTCGGAAAATATTTGAAGAAGAAAGAAAAACAGTCTTCTTCTATTGCTCTAGCCATATTCTATTTCAATGAGTGATCATTCAACAACGACAAAAATGACGAACTCACATGCATCGACGCCCTCAGGCTCGGTAGCAAATACTCTAAGTAATCAACATCATCAAAAAATTGAACCAATTGATTATACAGCAGATGAAAGCATGATTGCTGTAAGTTGCAAATTCATATCTTCTTCATTGAAGTTTGTTTTGAATCCAATGTTTACGTTTATTTATCTTATTTGAAAACAACAACAGGATTTTATGGCTGTTCTACCTCAACTCGATCCAGGTGATTCATCATCGACAGCAACTTCTCCAACATTAAAAATTAAAGGACAATCAAATGATTCATCAAAATCCATGAATAAATTCGACGCTTTTGCTGCTGCTGTTCAACAGCAATTACTCGCTCCATCGTCGGGATTATCAACCGTTCAATCATCTTCATCGTCATCATCGCCACCAAGAAATCAAATCGAATATCAAATTAATAATAATAAACGTAAACGTAAAATTGATCGTCCAGCTCAGAAACGTATACGTGGTTCATATAAACTTGTTTCGCCCGAACAGAAAGTACGAATACATGAATATGCTGAAAAACATGGTGTTAAAGCAGCATCAAAATTATTTCAAGTAGCACCATCAACCATTGCTTCATGGTTGTATCAAAAACCGAATGGTGAACGTACATCAGCTATACGAAATAAAGAAGCACATTCACGTATACTTGAATGGATTCAAGCACGACAAGAAAATGGTGAACGTGTAAATAATCGCGATTTTCATTCCTATGCATTAGCAACAATGAGAGAATTAACCGGAAATCCAGATTTTGCTGCATCACGTTCATGGTGTTCAAATTTTATTAAAAAATATAATATACAATTAGATAGGTAGAGGAAAACATAGACAACGAAAGTTTTGTATCGATATTTTTGTCTCTAGTGATAAACAAGTTGATTCGACGTCTGCACAATTTCGTTTTGATTCTGTTGATGAAAATGCTAGTGGTAAAATAATATTCATTATTGTTGTCATATCGAATATCAAACATTCTATTTTATTTCGTAGAAAGTTCACAATGTTACATGGCTGGTGGCAATAGTCCAGCTGATGTTTTAACAGATGATGATGATGGTAATAATAGTCTTCACATGACAAATAATGGTGATAATCAAACAAGTCCACATAGTGATCAAACAGTAAATCCAAGTAATTCATTATCACCAGCACAAATAACAATAACAAATGGTATCGATGATGTATCAACAACGACTCCTATCATAATTAAAGTTGAACAAGAAAATGATTTTCATTGTCCATCACCATCATCTCCATCAGTACAAACATTACCAAATAAAATAACTGTTGCAACGAATTTACCTGTTTCATCGTCTTCGAATTCAACGAAACGATTAACAGGTACACTAAATCGTTTATTACATTCAGTTGTCAATCGACCGAATGGACACAATCATCTTCATCATCACAATCATCACAATGGTCTATCATCGTCACCGTCAGCATCGACATCAACAACAATAACAACATTAGTTGATTCAACAGCTAAAGAACCAAAGACAAGCTTAGAAATGAGTACACAATCGATTGAAAGTATGAAGAAGGGCTTTCTGCTTTTTTTCCCCCGGATTTTCCAAAAAAATCTTATTGTATTTTTTTCAACCCGTTTACTCAATCTAGCATTCGTGCAACATTTCGATAGTTCGTTCAATACTATGACATATTTTCAAGAAAAACTTCAACATTTACTTGTATCTATAGCACGTACGTACTTGTTATTGTAGTTGCTTTTTTTTTTCAATAGAAAATTTTTTATCAAGAAAACTTTTTACAGAAGAACGCGATACCTATCGAACACTTTATCTCAAGGAACATGATCGTCGTTTAGCTGCTGAACTGCGACTCAAAGAGAATAGCAATTCTATTGCTTAGTCAATCAAAATCTCTCGTTTTTTTTTCTCTTCTTTTTCTAAAAACATACTCTGTGCCAGAATAAACTGTGATCTATAATTCTCGAAACGAAAAACAAAACTGCCAATATCTTAACAAATTGTTGTTTTTTTTTTCTTCTTTGTCTTTTCGAAAAATCAAAGTCGACGTTTTCTTTTTGCAATACTTTGTATTTACTACATTTGTGTGTGTGTGCTTTGTTTTATAACCATGTTTAATTTCGTTCATTTTTTGCTTTGTTTCAGTATGCCTCTTTTTGTTTGTCATCCATTTACACTTTATTCAATTTTGTTGTGTTGTTTGTGTGTGTGTATTTGACTTTCTTTTCTTTTTGCCACAATGACATGTATTTGTATATCTTGTTCTAGTCAGTTTTTTTCGGATTTTAACATTAAAAAAAATGCACAGAAGAAAATGTGGAATTATTTATGTCTAACGGCAAATCTTTATCTACAATTTCTATTAGAGAATTGTTATCTTGGTCAATACACGATGTTTAAAAGAAAAGCTAATAAAAACGTTTTACTGCTTCATCATGGAATATTCTGATTAAATCTATGTTGTGAAAAAAAAATGCAACGAATGAATGTTAGTTGTGAATTACGTCGACAAAATATGAACTAAATTTCTTATACAGAATCAATGTAACAGGCAGATTTATTTGCGAATGCCATCTGGTGATAAATAATGACAAATGTTGGTAAGTATAGTTCTATCGGTAGCAGAGAAGCTGGTGATTTCATTATCAACATTACCCTATATCAGGGAAATTTATTCCTTCTATCTGAATTACATTAACGTTGATTGTCAAACAACTCATTTCAATATATCTGACAAGAAATCGTTTGGCTCTATTTCCTATTCATTATTTTTGTTGTACAAAACAGATTAGTTTGTTTTTTTTTTTTCGTGTAAAAAAATTAAATCAGAAATGTATTTTAACAAAAACAGAACAGATCGAAATATGAGTAAAATAAAGTGTATGAAAGAGTTTCTTTTCGTTTTAAATTCAAACAAACTATCATGTCAATTCCACGGTATCGTTCGAGTCATCGTGTACACTCAAAAGACGAGCATTATGTTCGATGGTTCTGTTTTCATTTCCAAGTCCATTCAAATCGAATTTTGAATTTGGCAATAGAAGAGAAAACATTAACGCAATCGTTGCAAGAAAAGCACCGAAGAGAAACGGTGGACCAGGTATATCACGACTTAACATCGATGAATAAATGGATTTGATTTTCACACGAACAATGGTTGAATTTACATTTGATTGTGTTACAGAACTTGTTAGTGTATAACCTAGATCAACATTGAATAGATAGAATATAAATCCAAATAAAGCTGGACCAAGACCATTACATAGGCCACGTACACCATTGACCATACCTTGAACAAGACCTAAACATGAGAAAAACAAAAACTGACAATTATGAATGTTTCTCAGACAACTCAAGTCAACGATTTGCCTTGTTGATTT
This sequence comes from Rotaria macrura, assembly GCA_900239685.1. Taxonomy (NCBI): domain Eukaryota; kingdom Metazoa; phylum Rotifera; class Eurotatoria; order Philodinida; family Philodinidae; genus Rotaria; species Rotaria macrura. Next base: position 5,264 of record OENT01000758.1, on the reverse strand, counting down.
TCTTTGGCATAAACCGATACGAAAGCACTTATCGATGGATATGTTACTGATGATAGAGCCGCTAGACCACCTGCAAACCACATTACCCTACAAGAGTGAAAATATACGATTCACATTCTAAATACCTATACATCGAGGTTCATTCATCTTACCAATTGGATGTAGCTATACCGAAAGCTGCTAATTGAACGATTTGAAAAAATAGTCCCACCATTATAGTTTCTTTCGAACCAAAATATTTTTGTAAAAATGCCAAAAGAATCGTCTAGATTTATAAGTTATAATCAATACATGAATAAAGAAAATGTTCATTCTATACTTGAGCAATACATGAAAGAATGCCAATAAATGCAATAAAGTAAGCTACTTCATCTTCTGAGAATCCTAACATCTAGATTAAAACGAAAGCAATTATACAAATCTTCAATGAAAATAATCACCAATATATAAAACCTACCAATCGTAAATAGACAAAAAAACATGAATATTGTCCTGCTTCTGAAAATCGAAAAAACAGTTTACAATTAAAATACAAAAGAGAATTAAGTTTTTTGTTTTTGTATGTATGAAAATTTACCAGGAAGATACGATAGCAGTACAATAAGACAAATAAGATAAATAAAACGATCATGAGTAATATTTCGAAGAGCCTAATTATTTGAAAACATAGAATTTGATGAATATAAAAAGCTATCAAATATTTTAACGCACACCAAATGGATCGACTTTATTCCAAGATATTTTTTGATTTGTCCGAAATCGTTCTGGTAATGATTCTGGCAGACAAAAGAAGATAAATAAAAGATCAACTAGCGCAACGGCTGTGCCTAATAAATGAAGTTTAACTTTGAATTATAAATTCATTTGACAAACAAACGGACTAAGTACAATAATAAAATTTTCACTATAAAGTCTTGCTAGATGTGCTCCAATAGCTGGACTTGTTATTAATGATGCTGCAAACGTTGCTGTTACTAAACCTAGAAGAAATTTTTATTAACGATGATAAAAATAACATTGATGTTTTATACCATAGGCAGTGCCTCGAGAATTTTCATCGGTAACATCGGCAACATATGCATAGACAACACTGAATGTTACAGAAAAAAGGCCACTAATACTTAATAATGCAAAATAACACCTAGAAATAAAACATAGAAAATTATTTTCTATATCTAAATATTAATTATTTTTATTATAATATTACATTGGACTAATCTTCATCAAGGGTATTGGACAACAGGTAAAGAATACGGTTAAAAGTAAGAAAAATTTACGTCCCCATATATCTGAATAGGCACCAAGTAATGGAGAACTTAAAAATGTCAATAAACCTCTAAGATAAATAAAAATTGTATCATTAACGAGGATGAAAAGAGATGTTTGATAATATTCTCATACTTTATTCCATGAATGACACCATTCATTAAAAATGTATGCGATGGGAAAGTACGATTGAGTACCTGGAATATACATTGTATAAGTATTAATCAACATATAAAATCTTATCTTACAGAAATGATAGGATTAGTCAGAAGACCCCAGGCGAAAAATTCAAGAAATATAACAATAAGTCCATGATATACACTCGGTTTACCGAAACCACTAGGCTAAAAGATAATAAAAAAAAGGTAATGATAGGAATCCGTTTGAAGAAAAGAAAATATACTTTTAATATTTTCTGTCGCCGATATTCATATTTCATACGGTTCGTTTCATTATTATCTAGATATTCGTCTACATCGAAATCGGTGACAGAATCTGTCATTGCCGACGACGATGCACGTCGTAATTTGGTTGACAATACTATTGCCGCCAGAGATTCGTTCAATCATGTAATTACAATTGTATTAATTAATCGCATTTGATTAATCAAAGAGATGAGAAGAAAAAAATTAATCGTTGCGTGTATATATAGGGCAATGTATTTATAAATATTAAATGAAAAGAAAAACAATCTAAAAATATTTAAAAAAGAAGCCATTTATTCTAGTTCATCGACATGATGTACTATAAAAGAAAAATATGTTTGAATGAACGATGCAAAAAAAGAAGCGTGGTTACCAACATTAATTACAAGAATATGATTAATAGGCTTGATAAAATGAAGATCGATATCGATAGGGATGATCACGATATATATATAGTTTGAATGAACACGAAAAATCAACTGAATAATATTTGTTCACGCCAAACATTCTCGTGTCATAATTTATGCTGTTTTCAAACACACACTATTTCTTTACATTAAATGCAAACGCGTCTACGTCATGAAACACTTTATAACAGCACATCAATCATTCAATCGTTCAAACAAATGATCATGTGCGATGAATATGTAACATGCCTCAACTTATCTGTAGACAACAAGAGAAAGTATGCAAATAGCATCGATCACATCAAACGGGGTCTTAGTCTAAAAAGAAAGAAAACGCTGTTACTTATGAGTCATCTCGAACATTTCTTTTGTCTTTCTTAGATTCCTGTTGGAGGATTGAATCGACGTTTCATTATTATTTGTTTTGATGTATTTCTATAGATGATTTTAAATAGAAAATCCTATAAATAAAGACATAATTTCAAGAGAAAATCGATGACATCTTTTCATAAAAGATATATTGTTTCAATTGTGTATGTATAGTTCGGGTATTCTTCTAGTTGTTTCTAAACGGTTAGATAATCAACCATTCAGATATTGAAATGAATCATCGTCTCCAGGTATCGAAACTATCATAGGTTAGTACTCCATAGATAAAAAGAATAAGTGTTCTACTAATCGATTATTAATTTTCTCAACAATGCAAATTAATTACATAGCTCGTCTAGCTTCGATGCAAAACTTAAATATAATAAGACGAACATTATCAACACGAACCTTACCGATTGTTCGACATGTGATTCAGTCCGGTGAATATCAAACAAAATATTCTTTGAATTAATTTTTAATACTTCATTTTAAGATTCTCTACAAAAGGCAAATGTCATTCGTTCATCGTATCTGTGTCGTTTTGCATCAACGAATTCATCCAATGATGAACAAGAAAAAAATCAACGAAAACTTACGAATTTGATGTATATTTTTGGTGGTTTAACAGGTGTTGTTGCTATTTATTCGATCGTATGTAGTTGGATTTTATTTGTCTAATGAATAGAAAAATAAGTTAATAACAAATATTTCTTAGCTTCAAGATGGAAAAGGTTCGAAAGGAAAAAAACCATCTACGAAAGAATCTGATGAAAAACCTACACAATCACAAGAAGCTTCTGATCTAAATACGACAACTGTTGAAACACAAGATCAAACATTAATTGGTTAGAATATTGAAATGAAAACTATATTTTTTTCGCATACTATTTGCTTCATTGTTGTTTTTGAAATATTCAAGCTCAAGAAGTTGTAACAGATGATGTAGTAAGCGAAATAAATAAAGATGACTTGATACCAACGATTCCAAATTTTGCTCAATACTTGATTATTGGTGGTGGTGCAACAGCGATGAGTGCATTCAAATCCATACGTGCACAGGATCCAACGGCGAAAGTAATTGTTTTTGTGTCATGTTTTTCATTTTGTTAATTTCTATTTTCTTAGATTCTTGTTATTAGTTCGGACAAATATTTACCATATATGCGACCACCATTGTCAAAAGATATTTGGTATACTGACGATAATGAACTTATAGAAAAACATTCGTTTAAACAATGGAATGGAAACGAGAAAAGGTTTTTCTTGTCAAAATATCTCAAGTTTTGTTAGTCTTATACAACGAAGGATTTTATTTTTTAGTCTATATTTTTTTGATCAAGAATTTTATACCGATGCGAAAACACTGAATGAACAAGAAAATGGAGGTGTTGCAGTTGTTCTCGAAAGAAAAGTAGATAATCTTGAGGCTTAATTTTCTATTGTAATTTAATCAAATAATGAAAAAACAACAAATAGGTTGTCGATCTTGATTTGAAAACTTCGGTAGCAAAATTAGATAATGGTTGGGAAATATCATTCGAAAAGTGTTTAATTGCTACTGGTGGTCTACCGAAAAATTTGAAAATATTTCAAACAACTTCAAATCGTGTAAAAAGTAAAGTGACACTTTATCGAGGAGTAAGTTTAAAGTTTCTATTGAATACATTTTGATTTGTTATTTTATCGTCAATTCCATGGATAAACAAAATCGATTTTCGTCTTCTCCTTTTTTTCATGCTCTTTCTTCTTACAGTTTTTTTTTCTACATGTCCTTTTCATCGCGTTTTTTCCCTTCAATAATGAGTCGACGTCAATTGTTCCCTTTAGGGTATCTATAATAGAAAAGAACAGAAAAGAAAAAGTAAAAACTATGTGCACGGATCAATCATTGCACGAACATTAAAAAAAATAAATATGTAGTATAGATATAGATCTACGTACGAATACAAACTGAGGTGTTTTATGCATGTTGATTATAAGTAGAGTGCTGTTTGTTCTTTAGGGGCTTTTTTTTTTGTTTTCTATGGCGACTCACGAAAATAAAAGTCTAAAATTAACTTAAAACATCACATCATGCTACACGATCAAATATTAAATCCGATTGAATTTTGTAGTGAACGATTATTTCATGAAAATGAAACAAAATTTTCAACACAAAAATCATTCTTTTCAAATAGTGAAAGTATATTTTATAATACGTCAACAAATATGAATATTAATAACAATCATCTTATCGAAGACCTTGATTTTTATTTAAATAATACTAATGATCATCATTTCGATAGTAATCATGCATCGTTACGATTGTTTAAACAACATAATTCACCATTTTACTTTATACTAAATGCTCTACCATCATCATCATCGAGAATAAACGAAGAAACAACAACCTATTTAAATCAAGGTCAACCGTATGAAATCAAATTTCAAATAAAAAAAAACATTAACGAAAATCTTCGACGACGATCATCATTGGATTCTTCTCATCCAGCAACATATCGTTCGATATTACGTTTATGTTTTTGGGATAAAATATTACAAAATCAAGAATATGAATTAATGCAAAAATGGTTGAATGAATATCATTCAACATCATTGTTCGATATTGATACTAATTTAACATATGGAATACTATCAATCATACGTTCAAAACAAATGCCAAATGTCATTGAAATCGTTTGGGATACATCAATGACAACATCATTGTTTATACGTTTTAAATGTACATCAACGGATTTTGCACAAAAACGACACGGTGGTGAAAAAGGTATACCATTACGTTTACAAATCGATACCT
>OENT01000757.1:0-79100 GCA_900239685.1 Rotaria macrura | reverse complement strand
TCATTTATTCCTTTCATTTATCTTTATTTTTCACAGATAAATGATCGATTTAGCTTTACTTTTTAAAAATAATTGATTCATTTAGCTTTATTTTTTAAAGATAAAGGATTCATTTCTTTTTTTATCTTTATTTTTTTAAAGTAAAGGATTTAATTATTTTTAAAAATAAAGATAAATTAATTATTTATCTTTAAAAAGTAAAGTAATAGTAAATGACCACCACTAGATCCGAGGTATTTCCTTGAAATTTCCGGCTTCCGGAAGTCTCCGGAATATCCAGGTTCCTGGTACGGATAATTCCGGCCGGAATACTGCTTCCATGTTCCGGTGATTTTTCCGGCCGGATCCTGTCTCCGGAACGAACGACCTGGGAACATATATTCAAACATATCGGTTTAATTGGTGAAGGCAAATTATCGATTGGTGGTTTAGCATTATTGTCGCTTGCTGCACTAGTTTGTTCAGCTTATATATTTAGTAAAGATTTTCTAGGACGATATCCTATAGAAAAATTATCCGATTCATGTTTCGCTTGTGAGTAATCAAAAAGAAACGCAATATTTGATACAAATATATTGTCATCAGAGATACCACTTGCAGATGCCGAACAAGAAATGTTTGATTTGTTGAATCAGCAAGAATTTTTTTTAACATCGATTTCGTAAATACATTAATTAAATGTGAGGCTATATCTATTGAAGTTCTATTCGGATTAACATGGACAACTATTCGTTGGTTAAATTGTGATAATATCAATTATACTCTATCTCTATCGATTCCTCTTCCTTATCAACAAATATCTGTTAAAATTCAAGTAGAAGATATTAAAACTATCGGTGTTTTACGTATTGGCCTTTATGGCAATGAATTTAACCAGGAAAAGTATTCATTAAAAGAATAAAATTTTTTTAGATCCTTTTTTAAAAATGGATTTACATTGGCAAGAGATCTACGCGTCGGTCTTTCGTTGACTAAAGTTATTAATGAAAACCGATCAATGGTTGATCAAGATTCGATATATTTACGGGTATTTATATGGCAACATTTACTGTTGATTACAATAGTTTATTTTTTACAGAAGATCAATTTGTTCGTTCAACCTTAACATTGACAGAATTAACTGTGACTATAAGTGAAACTCCATACTATTAAAGAATTTACAACAACCCATAGCAAAGTTATCAGAGGTTGCTTTTCAAAATCTTTTATTTGTAACCGTATGCTTGGAAATATTTAGTCTCATGTTCTTATCGTATAAACTTCTGCTCAAGCCATTATTCTATCTTGCAATGAAGAAAAACTCCACAGAATAGTGTCATAAACATTCGAAATAAACAAATCGATGGTAATGATGTGTATAAATACGAACCATGTGACTATATATAAGCAATAGATTTAGATCATATGGCATTTTTGTAAATATAATCTTTTCTGTTCTTTAGACAGTGCACCAATTTTTTTCCTGAAAGTTTTTATTTGTTTATTAATATTTTGTCATTATCAACAAGCTCGAGCATAGAAAAATCAAGACCGATGATAGAACATTGAGTATGATTGTAAATGTAAAATAAAAAACAGTATCTTTAGTTCAAATTCAATTCATTGGTCTAATTAGAGAATTATGTTTCACAACAAGCATTCTAACGAAGCCAAGTTTTGAAATTAATAATCAAAATGAAAATTTCAAACCATTTTCAAGCACATGAGTATAAGAAGAAATGATCGGATTTATTTTATGCAGCATCATTCTATTCGTCCAAGGGATCAACTAAGATGCAAAGGGCACCGTACAGATTGATTTGACAATACGATAGAATATTTCGACGAATGCTCTTTTGATAGTATTCAATATCAACATTCTAGTTTCGATTAAATAGAGACACATGAAAGTTCTGCTTTTCTGAGCGTATGAAATCGCCGGAAATCGGGTCACTACTGTAGTATAAACATTGAATCGCTGAAAAATGATTCATTCACATTTGCTTATGAATGACGCCGACAGAGATCATCTTTAAAGATTTGTACAAAATAAAAGTATATTGATTATTTTTTTAAATTCAGTTTATTTTCGCTTAATCAATAGTCCGCCTATCAGTAGTCCATGATTTCTATCATCTACGAACATCAATCAATATATATATATATATATATATATAGAACAATTGATTCGTAGATACTCTCATAACTTGTAACGTCCAATGTCCATAATAAGACATTTGAAGTAAAAGTGTCTTTCAGAGACTCTTTAAAGCACTATCTAATTCGTTGTTTATTAAATTGAAACAGCTCATTTACACATTAGAGTTGATTATGACTAAATGGCTTTATGAATATGACGAGTATATTCTTGATCGTAACATCATGACCTGTTCACCTATAGCTACTGTAATCAACTTATAATTTATATCAAACATGAGTGATTCTTTTTTTCACTCAGCCTTACACTACCTTGCCTATTCGCTGACACCGACACTAGCAACGATGCTAGTGTTACGCTTTAAATCTCATAAATATCTACACTTGACTTTTGATCGACGTGAATCGTTTCTAATGTTGATTTTTCCAGATTTAAGGCGACAACCTGATTCATGTAACATTGAATAATCCGAATGATTAAACCATCTTGAGTCGCTCAACGTTCATTCATTGTAAGGAGACTTCCAAAGGCATGATCTCTGCCTATTCGACCTGTGGATGATAGCCATCCTATGCTTGCTTCACACATAAGTTGTCTTGTGAACTGATGCACCGATCACTTCCGACGGAAAAATGAAAAGAGTTGCATTTCAAGACAAATTTCGTTCGCTATATAGTTTAATCGGTGATACTGTGCATATGAGTCACTTTGAAGTTCATGGTTGGGCTCGTAGGAAAATTTTCTTGTCTTAATTTTATAGTGCATTGAATTTTGTTATGCTGAAACTTCTATACTGTAGCAGTTCTTGTATAAACAGAACATTTGAAGAGTTCTCTTTTCCTTAGAATAAAATTTGACATGGCTTATCAAGCAATGATTGATAAATTGAGTTTCTTTCTTGTAAATCACTTTGTGATTCGTTCAAGCTATAGTGGTGGTAATGATCAGCTGACTCACCTTGCCCATTCCAGATCTACAATGAGTACGAAAGGCTTCGATCAAGCAAAATTTAAGCGGTACAAATAATCATCACTATACGTAATATAAACTTGTTGTTAAGTACTTGACGTACAACAGAAAAATGAGTGAGAAAACTTTTAAAGGACCAGTGGCGATAAGGCCACTTTTCGGCCCAAAATATTTTTAAAAAATAACTATCTGGTGATAACCAGGTTCATATGGGCTATCCATCCGGCAGGGTCATTTTGTTTGAAATCACTTACGAATTTTCGACCCATGTACCCCCCTACAGGATTATGAAAAAAATTTTTTTTTAAATTTAGTTTTTCAAATTAACTAGCATTATCAAGTTGAGTATACTGATCATGAATATTGCTATTAAAAATTTCAAATATATAGTACTGCAGTACTATATATTTGAAATTTTTAATAGCAATATTCATGATCAGTATACTCAACTTGATAATGCTAGTTAATTTGAAAAACTAAATTTAAAAAAAAATTTTTTTCATAATCCTGTAGGGGGGTACATGGGTCGAAAATTCGTAAGTGATTTCAAACAAAATGACCCTGCCGGATGGATAGCCCATATGAACCTGGTTATCACCAGATAGTTATTTTTTAAAAATATTTTGGGCCGAAAAGTGGCCTTATCGCCACTGGTCCTTTATAGAGATCGATAATAAAAACTAATCAAACCCTATTTGTTGATACTTTTTTTCATTGGAACTGAAGGCAAATAGGACATGAAGTATCAATTCATTAAAAAATAATGATTCAACGATACTGCCAATTTGAAAAAAATCTACGTTGTGAATCGATAATTCAGCATTGATCAAATATGCAACGTGCTCTTCTTTCGGTTAATATTATCAAATCCAAAAATGATGACTATAATATGATGTAAGCTCTTTCAATTGATAATGATCAACGACATCGAATAGCAATGATTTGTATAAATGCATGCCGTTATTCGTACAAATACAAGGAGATCACAAAAGGCTATTTACAATTGAGATGATCAACCCATAAGCATTCTCATTTCTGCACATAATTACATCCATCTGTACGTATGAACTGGTATCATTACATAACAATACTGTAGAGCTAATAAAATCTTATGTCTCATCTGTGTAAAATTGAAGTTTCAACATTAATCGCAATGACATTCAGGCATCATAGTTATAGAAGTGCAAACTGTCGTACTTAATTCTATTAAGTTTCACAAACGCTCATACAATCAAGATTGTAACAGAACCTTGGAATTAGTTTGCATCACAGGAATTCAGTGTCAATATGCTACAAATCGATGGTGGTGGTGGTTTGGTTTTGACTTAATTCAGTTTTAAAACATAAATTTACTTTGAAAGCGGTATTGTTGATAGTAGATTAGAAACCAAATGGAAAAAAAAACAAATCAGATAGTAGCCATTCAATCTAACTACTGCATAGTTATTCAACCAATATCGCCAATCAACTCCTACGTATCATATCGAAATTTGAAGCTAAGTCTTGATTAAACCATTGACTCTACTCTATTCAATTCATGGTTCCCAACTTGGTGCATCCCTACTCGAGAACCATTAGTATTTAAAAAGATATTATGAATGCTTCAAGACTTCTAAATCCAGAAGGGTTTCTCGATCAACTAATCTATGTGTATTGATCTACCATAAACGATACTGGAAAAATGACAGACATGTAGAATTTTGTAAAAATTATCATTAGTGTACACTACCAGACTATTTACATCTCTACAGTTATGGCGTGTCCAACCAAAAAGTTACACCAATCTTTACCGTTTTAAGACTAATACCATACCTACCATTAATCTACTACAGTTATATAAATTAAACGAGGAATGAAACTCATGTTTCTTTTAACAAAAACCCTGAGATATTGATCGCAAACCTTCTAGGATGGTATTATGTTATGCTATACTTACAAGATTGTACAGGTATGTCAAGCAATACTAACAGCTTACACCAAATAGTATTGATTACCATAGATAATGATCGACGTCAATCAATATTTAATCTATACTAGAACATAAGTCATTGATTGTTGATCAACTTCAAAAAAGCTAGCCGTTTTTCCAATTAGTGCCTATTCTCGAATCGATTCAAACGACGTTACAATAATAAAGAAGTTTATCGTTAATTAATTTTTATTAGAAATTCATTAATCTTAACCGAAACTAAGTCGTCGAAGTCTTTCAAAACACATGATATGAAATTATTTCATTTCATGTAAAATACATTCAAACAATAATGATGTTAACAAATTCTGTCCCAGCTACGAGTTATCTTTTAACAAGACTAAGTACGACGAATACGATTGACTTACAAAAATATCCAATTAGAGATTAGCCATTAGAATAATAAATTTAAAATGAAAAGAAGAGAATAAGAAAAAAAAGAAAGAAATCAAAACTGGGGTCAACAAAGAATAAGATCAAAAACAGAGAGAAAAGAAAACAAAAACAAAAATACGGGAAGCACGCACAAGAATACAAAAGACAAAAAGCATCAGTTTTTATGAGATTGATTTTTCTACATTTTCCACAAACTATATACAAAAAAATCCTGAGTTTAATGACACATGCATGTAGAACTAACAAACAGTATTTGAACAAGAACATCGTTTAAAAAAGTCAAGTGACTGTCTATAAGAAAAACCACTCGCACATGTCATACGAAAAAATCGACGTTTCGGTTCAACTGGTTTGCAACATGATGCTTGCGTACCATTAATTATGGATGAACATGAGCCAGAACACTTCGTCATACGTAAACGCCTGTTACTAGTACATTTTGTTAATGGGTCGATATAAAATCCTTTTTCAATGACTAAATCACATGAATTTATTAATGATAAAGTGATCGATGTTGTCGTAGCTAAAGAAAATAATTTTTCTACAAATTTTACAACTAATTCTGATAAAAAAGCTATTATTTACGTTGATTACAAGCTGATCCAGTGTAGCCTTCATGACATAGACATTGATACTCTAAATCACGAAGACGACATTGACCATATTGGCATGTTGCACTTGAACACGACAATGGGTTGTGTTCATTATTTTCACAACCGGGTAAAATTTTATGACGATAATCAACATTTGCAAAGTTTATTGGATCATCGTTGATGTATAATGCATGAATACAACCTTGCAAATAAAAAATAAGAAAACATTTACTAGACTTTTAAATTTATCAATACGATTTCGTTATTTACCCTGAAATGATGCTGCCTCTCGAATATGCCATAATTGTAAGGCTCTAGCTGTTAAATCATATGGCATACCACCAATATATAATGCGTGTATATCAGTTGTATTTAAATAAACATTTTGACCACGATTATTTATATAACGCGTATATCCGCGATCAACAGTTAAACTAAAATTTTGTCCCATGCTGATTAATTGTAATTCATGAATTTTTCCTAGAAAAATTCAAAAGTTTGAATTTATTGCGTAATAGAATCTGAAAGGGTGCTCGAATCCATACAATTACTGATTTGAACTTATCAAATACTATGACAAACGTTCTAGCAAATATCTGAATTACCTTGCCACATATCACAAGTGGTGACAGGCGCTAGTTCCAGACCATCAAAAATCATGAGGGTAGTAACCATGAGAATGTCACACGCGTGACCATGAGAGCACATTACAGATCATGGCAAGCATTGACGATATATGGTAGCAAAGTCTGATTCGTCCCTCATCATCTGTGATCAACAATCAAGATAGATGTTCACCTATCTATAATATAAAAGATTGAAGTCGAGGATGTGTATCATGATCATACATGTTTTATCAAACATATGACTATAAAGCACGTGATAAAATTTAGCTCGCCATCGATTCCACTCGGATAATACTGAGATAGATCGATTAATATTTCGACGTACAGAAAAAAGAAAGATCGGCTGTGTATGCTATTCATGTTGCTTATCTGATTGAGAATACAGATTAGCAATGAGCTAAATCTTGAGAAAATCACGTTTGAAAAAATTAATCAGAAATTGGATTAATCTATACCGATCAAAAGTCGTATCATTGCGAATAATTTCTTATTTTCATGTATGAACTAAGTTCTCATTTGATCTTAAAACAATCGAGTAAAAGTCAGATGAAAACATGTGTCCTCATAGTAAATAGATCAAACCAAGCGTTTTCTTTTTCATTAAGAACAAGAACTACTAATCTACTCATCATATTTACAAGTTCTAATCCGAAATAAATTAGATGAAGAAATCTATCACTTCGGTTTCCTTTTCTTACCATCGTTAACAGTATCATAACTGAACATGACTGAGCCAGGTGAATTGCCAACATCATAACTCACACGTATTCTACCCATAAAGATTTCTGCGACCAAATGTCCCAAATATCCAAAATAAACTAAAACACCACTATTGTGGGTTGTACTAAACACAATTGTAATGTTTGAACGTGGATATACATTTGGTTTGGGTAATTTCATATAGGAATCATTTGTTATTGAATGAATAATTTTTAACATAGCACATCGATCTCCAATAAAACCTGGATAACAACGACATCGAAGCATAGTTGGTGCTTGTTCATAGCAAACACCATTATTTGAACAAACATCAGATGAACATCGTGTTGGAGATAAATGACTTATGTTTTTTATAAATGATGATTTTAATTGTGGTGCAATTTCGCAAAATTTTCCACTAAAACCAACATCACATTTACAGTTATAACCATTAAGACCGTCAACACATACACCAAATTGACATGCATGATTTGAACAATCATTTAAATTTTCTGTGCAATTCATTCCTCCCCAACCTAATGAACATTCGCATCTAAATCAAAGATTTCTTGTCCATGCTAATGTCTTCAAGTAGAACAATATCATCTTACTGATAACCATTATTTATTGTCAAACACCGTCCATTATTATGACACGGATTTAAAGTATCTTCGCACCAATTTATTGTTTCTTCACAATATTTTCCTGTTACAAAAATCAAGTCATTGAAATTTTTGTTTGTGTACTTTCTAATACCGTTTCGACTTACCAGTAAATAATGATGGACAACTACATGAATAATCATTGATCTTATCGATGCATGTTCCATTGTTTTGACATCGATTGATTAGGCAATCGTCAACATTAATTTCACATCGATATCCAGTAAAACCAAGTGAACAATGACATTTAAAACGACCATCAGAAAGTGTTTGGCATTGTCCTTGTTGTTTACATGGATTGTCAAAACAGGCATCAACTAACTTCTCACAACGCTCACCGTGATAACCTGGTAAGCAATTACATGTAAATTGGCTGATTGAGATTCCATGGCATGAACCATTATTAGCACAAGAATTTTCTTCATTTAAACATGGATTACATGATTGTTGATAATGATGTGATTCGCTTTCATCTAATAATATTCCTGTCAACTTTAAGAGTTATTTGAGAAACATACAAATACGTACTGTGACATTGAAAAAAGAAGATAGGTGATGTGAGAAGTAATTTATTTGCCATTTGAGGTGGCCCCGCACATCGAGCAATACCTATTTATTAGATTAATTTAATGATAGAAATTTTTAAAAATGTTCAACTAAGCTATTTCCTTTTAATGATGAATAGGAGGGACAATATTTGTTAGTCTCTGATTTTTGCTGATAATAAAAAATTACTCTCAATTTTATGCATACAATCAGTGGAATAATTGGCTCGTTTATCTATCTCAATAACCAACAACAGATGTTCTCTCTCATTGTGAACAAAAACCTGATGTTATGAGAGTAATAACTAATTTTCATATAGGCTTCGTTTTCATTTTTCCTTCCTTTATCAGCAAACTGACTCGAATGTTTGACCTGGTTTCGATTGATCCTATGAATATGAATTCATGAGTTTTTAAACTATGATGACTCAAACACTTTGAATGAGTACCATCAAGAATTCAAACATAAATTTCTCGAATACTGGTTAACAAAAGTTGTATTTTAAGTGACTAAAAGTTTGATCACGCACATCTTTATCGAAAAATTCTTACCCGGCTCGACATAATCTGTTTTAATCCATGATGATAACCAACCAAGATGACAATCACAATACAGTGGATTACCTCCAAGTGCACTAGAAATTAAATGTTATCGTTTTCACTCTTGTGATAACCACACTTATTCTACATACACATGTGATAAAGCTGTAAGGTCATTAAATGAACCTTCCGGTATTGTTGAAATTTCATTTCCATGTAATGATCTTAAAATATTTGAATAGAATAATTTGTTGTAATTTATTTTAATCCTCAATCAAAATGTTTTCGATAGAAAATACGTACAAAATTCTTAAATTTTTTAAACCCTTGAATGATGCTGATTCTAAACAACGAATTTTATTGTACGATAATATTAATGTTTCGAGTCGTGTTAAATTTAAAAATATATTAGCTGGTATTGAACGTAATTTATTGTAACTTAAATCAATTCGAATCAAATAAACAAGACGATTCGTTAATTCTAATGGTATATCCTGTACATCGTTGGCATCTAAGTATAATTCTTCTGTATCTAATGGCATTTGTTCATATGGTATAGATTTTAAATTTGCATGCGAACATCGTACAATATGATTATAACATGAACAGTTTTGTGGACAATTATTTGGATATGATACATCACATGCATCTATTTCAGTAGCTTAAATTATATGCATAGAAAGTTGTTGGTTGTCTTTCTTATTAGCAATAAAATACTTACGATTACAGATGAAGTCATCATCTGTTAAATTGACGATCTAAAAAACCAAAGAATTGATAAGAAATATTGAAAGAAATTTTTCTTGTAGAAAATACTGACAGGAATATTTCGTAACTTTGTTGGCGACATACATCTTACATGGATAAATAAATAAATAAAGTATTCATGGATAAATTTACATTTCAGTATAGCTTACTTTGGATATCCAGTAACAATTTTACTTTGTTGTAACCAACTTTTTAACCATTTCATATGGCAATTACATACGAATGGATTTGATAAAAGATCCCTAGTGAAAAAGAGACACATGAATATTGAACGAATTAATTTCAATAATAATTCTTACAGAGCAGATAATGATCGCAATCGATCAAATGAACCTGGTGCAATGCATTTAATACGATTATCATGTAATGATAATGTTCTCAGTGCATCCATATCAGCAAACGTGTCATTTTTAATATACGTTAATCTATTTGTACGTAACATTAATGTTCGAATATTTTTCAAACCACTAAATGTTTGTGATGTTACAACATTCAAATTGTTATCACTTAAAAATCTATATTCGTCGAGAGAACAACAGAAACATGTGATACATTCATTGAACACAAGCCTAGAATCTTACAATTCATTGAGTGAATCAGCTCCATCAAATGCGTCATCATCGATTTCTTCTAGTCGGTTATTTCGTAAATCACTGTTGAAGAAAACACAAATGTAGTCGTTGATATTGAATAACTTATTTGAAGAACTTACAGAGTGCGAAGGCTTCGTAAACGACGAAAACTACCATCACGTGGAACTCGTTTGATCAAGTTATCTTGCAAATGACTAATATGAGAAAAAAAACGATCAAGATCAATAAAAATTTGAACAATATCAAGACAACATCGCAATAGACTTAGTTGTGTTTGTTGGTAAGTGTTACTTTTCGAACAGCTAAAACACCTTTTGTCTGAACATATCTATAACTATTAACTCATATAGCTGCAATCTAGTAAAATTAAATTATTTAATACGAACTTTCATGACGAGAGAATCAAGGATTCATAAACAAATGAATCCTCATGTAATTCGTTAATAACAGATGTTACCGCGTGATAACTGTCAAACTTAAGAATGTCCGAATACACCTCAAATGGCAAAGAATACCATAGATAATTCTTTGCCTATACAAAATAATTATCTAGAAGTCTATTTCTTGTTCAAGAATGAGTTTATTTTCTTACTACTATCACCTTGAAGTCTTCAATAAATCGTGTTATCATTTAGAACTCATGTTAGAACATTTGATTTAGTGACATGACAATTTCCGTTTCCATAATTTCACTCAATCACATTATGAATCATTCATACAATCAATGTTTGTTGATAATACAAAGCGCTTTTACGAAATGAACCATTCTTGGAGATTTCTTAGCCTGAGGAGTTCTCAACAAAACGTATTCGATAGTTTTTAAACAATTGTCTTAAACTTGGAGTATTATTCTATCGAAATGCGATCAGTGAAAACGTTTAGTCGTTCTCTGTTTTATGTCATTAACAGTGATCTTTAAATAGTAGCTTGATGAAATTCAGATCTAGAAGGCCTAGTTCTTTGGGGCATACTGTTTAGTGCTAAATAAATTTTCTAATTACATAGAAATCAACTAAGAGAAATTTCATGTTTCAGAACTATATACTCTTTCATATAATAAAATGCCGTTACTTACTTAGGAAATCATCTATAATCTATCGTTTTCATGTTCGAAACTGTATCATCTCTCAGATCATTTACTTAGTCTTCTTGAAAAATGTTAATCATCTGTTGACAAGATAGAATCTCGATAGAACCAAGGGGTCACACTTATTTGATTTCCTATCGATTGTAATAAACGTTTAAGTCATAGAAGCTCTCAAATAGATATACTATTTTCAAAATAAAATTCTTCATCATTTGTTACCAAGATGTATATCGATATGTTGCAATAAATTACTCACAGTGCAGTAGTAAACGGTGGTATGTCATTTGGTATTTCTTGTAGTTGTAATCCACGACAGATAACAGTTGTTCCATCACATGTACATCCTTTCGGACATTGCACTTCGCATTGATTACTAAAAGCTGTTTGTTCAAATTCCATTCGATCTAATATGAAACGAAAAAGAAAAATCTTAGTTTTGGTACAAAAAAAACTGTGTATATCTATATTTATGTTGAAAACACACTTCGACATCGAAATCTTCGATCATTCAAAACACCAAATTTTCGTTTTGCCATACGTCTAGGTCCAGCACAACGAACACCACTTGTTTCAATTTTCTTTTCACGCAAATAAGCATTTAACCAACGCAGATGACAATCACATATAAATGGATTACGTGCCAAATGTCTGTAAAAGTCATATTTTTATATTTCATCAATCAATGAACACAAAAATTGAAAACGGAAACTCACAATGTTTGAATACTTTTCAATGGTGCAAATGTATTATTGATTAATGTTCTAAGTTTATTATCATATAATGATAATAAGCTTAATTTTTCCAATCCACGAAATGCATCACCACGTACACAAACTAATTTATTGGCATTAAGTAATCTGTGTGTAAAAAGGTGAAAAAATATAGAGAAAAATAAAAATTCAATTAAATGATTTTATGAAAAATAATTTCAACAAAGAAAAACAACAGCACAGTAGATTAGAAAATATTCAAAGCAACGAGCAATTCAAGATAAGCTTACTCACAAAAGTTGCAGATGCGTGAATTCGTGATGAAATACACCAAATGGTAAATGCACAAGCTGATTGTTTGATAGTATACTATATCCATAACCAATAAATAAGAATAGAATAATTCATGCATGTGATTATGTGAAAGATTAAAACAAAATTAAACCATTTTCTTGCGTGGGAAATCTTTTTTCATGCTTTATTATTTAACCATCACCAAAACTATCGTTACATGTGTGCGGCTATGTGAGAGCGAGGAATCAACATGCCTTTCCTCATTTCAAAACAAAAAACAACTGATGGTCTGCCTCCTGACACTCACAAAAGCTGTAGAGAGTTCAATTCACTGAACACATCCGATGGTAACATTTTGAGATTATTTCGATAGAGTATACTAAATAATATTTGTCTTTTCTTATTCATATGTTTATTAGAAAAATAAAATATCGAAAACCAAAGGCATATTTTGATAAATACGTACAGTGAATTGAGTGACTTTAGACCAGCAAACGAATCAGGATAAATAGTTGATATTAAATTATTACTTATGTCTCTGAAATTGAAAATATTTCTTTCACATGAAAAAACAAAGAACAACATTCTTGCTTACAAACGTCGAAGTTTTTTCAAATGAGAAAATACTTTTGGTGGAATTTCCATAATACGATTTTTTTCCAAACGTCTATAAAGGAAAAACGAATAATTTCTTTTGATAAAAAAGAAAACTATATATATATATGTATATATTACAGTTCGATTGTTGTATCTGGAATATTTCTTGGAATTTCTGTAAGATCTTTATCTTTACAATCGACAACACCATTAAAACATGTACATGGGTATGGACATACGGGTACATTGCATGTATAATCGATATCATCAATATCTATTGCAAAACCCAAACGATATCGATTATTCATGTATAATGAATCAATTTAAATTTTACCCATGCTATTGCATTGTTTTTCGTCATCGATCAATGATGTTATATCTTTGTAACTTGACGTATCAGCATCTTGACATCGTGCATTAAGACCAAGAAATGGATGTAATTTAAGATACTTAGCAAGCCATAGTAGACGACAATCACATACGAATTGATTGTCATGAAGACGTCTTTATTGAAAGCAAAAAGAAAAAAAGGCGATAGTTAGTTTTCTCTAGAGTAATTTATTTATATGGAACAACAACTGGGTGCACAAGCCATGTTAATTTGTGAATCAAATGTTTACCAAACCTCATACTTACAAAACCCGTAAATCGATAAGTCGTGCAAATGGTAAATTGGGCAGCGTTGTTAGATTATTGAAATTCAATGTGCTAGAAGAAAAATTCAATAACACACAACACCAATAGACCCCAAAGTTATCATGCAAATACTAGTTGATGAATGATTCTAATTAAAATAAATTAACTCTACTAGTATTAATATATAACTACAGTGATGAAACATGACAAGTCAAAGTATACTATGTTACTCACACAATCTCCAAGCGATTGAGTCCATTAATGGCTTCAGCTTCAATACAAGTGATCTCATTGTGATCCAATTGTCTATATGATGTAATTTATTATCATATCAATACCATTGTTTAAAATTATTGTCTATAGATACTTACAAATTATCGATGGCTTGAAGACCTTGTAGCATTCCCTTTTTAATGGCTCGTAATTGATTAGAACTGAGATCCCTACGAAAGAAAGTAAAAAAAAACAAAAACAAATTCTTTTTTTCTGTTTAGTCCTTGAGTCAAATTCAATAGCATACAATCGTTGAAGTTGTTTAAGAGATACGAATGTGCCATCGGCAAGGTGATTTAGCTTATTACCGTTGAGACGTCTAGAAAAACAAACGTGCAATATCCTATATATCAATCAAACGTTCCATTTATCTGTACTGTCATCAACATCATCATAATCATCATCATGTCTTTTCTACATATTGGTCAGTCGCTCATTCATATTACATAAATATACTCGACTACATTGATTGTCTATCATTAGACGGCTGCAGGCAGAGAACAACAAGAAGGCAGGTTATACTATTTGTTCATTTCAATTAGTCTCTATCAATATGTCTGTTCAATGAAGCGAACGACATATAGTCAGACAAATGATATGGCCGGTCATAAAAATACTATGAGAGGGGAGGACAGACAGAGATTGAGCTCTCACTCTCTACCATACGGCTATCGATGAGTCGCAAATAACTGTAATTTTAAGAGTAGCTCAGCGGTAATCGCAGACATATGGCGATTGTTCAATATTGCAAACTCATTCTCAATTGAATGATGTGATGATGAATGACGACATATCGAGTAAAGAACAAAAGCACTGTTTGAGAAAGTTGCATGATTTCAATTAGATTTCTTTTTGTATTCATGAAAAAAAAATAGATGATGATAAAATTGCATTTCACTTACAATTTTTCTAACGATAATAGATCTCGAAATGCATCACCATCAATCGTATGAATTTGATTGTCTTGAAGATTTCTATATTAAAATAAATAAGTACATACATATGTATATTATGTATATTAATCATCAAATAAATAGATATTTACACCAAACTGTCAAAATCTTAAGCTTTTGAAATAGTTCAAGATAATACATATACGTGACCTCGATTTCTGTTATCATCACGTCTCTTCTCTTCTCCTAAGTATCTATATGTCTTGAATTTGAACCTGCTCTAATCTCTTTTTGCTATTATTTAAGATATGAACATCCGATTCATATTAGTCATGATTTTTTTCTATTATATACATATTAAAAAACGAACAAGGTAAGCCATTGAGAAGGTCATTTAAATTGATGTTGTCTTATTTGTATTCTTTCTACTTGAAACACACAAAAGTTTATTGAATGTATAATTTTCATATATGTATATGATATGAAATCTTCGAAAGCTTCATCAGCTTGTGTGCATGTGTGCTTATTCTCTTATTCTACTTCTTGTGTGTGTGTGTGTGTGTCTACTTGACCTTGTCATTGTGCGAACGTCGGAAGAGGAAGAAGAGCACTTAACCTTGTCAATAGGAGAACGGTTGGCTAAAAGATGTTCATTTGACAATAATGATACAAAAAACGAACTTGGAAAAAAAATATCTATTCATGTTTTCTATCATTAATCATATTACTTACAAAATGCGTAGTTGACGAAATGCTTTGAAATCATCTTTTCGGATGATGGACAAGTTATTGAATTGCAGTTCTCTGTAATGAAGAAATACATAAATAAATAAATGAATAAACAAACATTAAATAGATAACGATGGGATAATCTATTCCAATTTCACTTGATATAGCTATAGACATTAGTTCAAATATGAAACTTTTCTAATGTAATCACTTTGAAGTTCTCTTGAGAAGTGAACTTTATCATAAAACTCTTTATTACACTTCTTGTGTAAGATGTGCCAATCATTCTTCTGCCTTGTTCTCTATTTAATTCTTTATCATAGATAATTCATCCAATATTGCACTTTATTGATTATTAGGGAGAAAAATCATCACACGCATTATTTGTCTACTCATATTTCCGGCAAGTCAATTATGCAAATATGCACATCCATAAAAAAAGCAAAATTGTGTAACATATTAATTGGTCATCCACTATAGTAAAAGGAATGAGAAGGGCAATTTAACGGTCATTCGCATGTTTATACTCGTACATATATATATATATATATATATATATTGATTAGTATTTAGTTCACTCATGCTCTTATTTGTGAGAATATAGGTGACAATGAATTGGGCGAGGTCATGCAAACAAAATACATATATGTACACAAAGAGAAGAGAGAGACGAAGTATACAAGCGAATAAATCATAATGATAATCGAGCAGAACACAATTTGTTCGTAAGGCTGCCCCAATAACATGAACTTCTCATTTGCCATATCCTTCTTATGTTTCTTTCGGATAAGCATCAATAATTGAAGTAAACTGATTTCTATCATTACTCGATGGGTGTGGTTGAACGAAACATAATTGTCCTTGATATTTCATCGTCTAAATACTTTCTTTTGAATTAAGATGATGGAGAGAGTGAAAAAGAAAACGTTGTATATTTTTTGTTATCATCGATTACTTGCTGAGCTCTTTGGTGTGATGCAATAATTCATCGCATCATATTCGTAGTTGACAGGCCACCTTTGGAGTTCGAGATAGCGGTAAAATGGGCGGGCAATATTACTAGTCGTAGTTTTTTCACATCGGTATGACAAGCTTTCTTTTACTCTTTTCCTTTTTATTGTATATAACCAATTCTTAATATATGTCCATGGTTGGTGTGAACCATTTATTCATTGTGATAAAGGCAAAAATGAGAAAAAAATGTTGATTCTATCGTTTTTGTATACATACATAGGCATGAATATATATATATATATATATATGTATCGAACAAAGTACAAGTGAAAAAAAGAAACCTTTTAATCATTCTACTTTCGCTGAACACATTTTATGAACTATAATCATTGTTCTAACATACAAATATTCTTCAAATGAAACCATAAAGAGTAAAAAGCAACGCCACGAACTTTTCTGCTTTTTTATTTTATGTAGAGCAACAAAAGTATTAGGTCAATATAAGAAACGAAATTCATGTCTTGAAATATAGGAGAAACCATGCGACTTTTACTTCTTCCTCTTGTTATTTAAGCATCTTGTCTGAATTTCAATCTACCTGATCCCTGGTTGCATCACGATTGATGAGCATTGACCTTTTTTTTCTCGTAGCGTATGCAGAAATATGCAGACAAGAAAACGATTCACACGAATAAAAGAAAAGAGAATACTGAAGCAAATCATGTATCTATATAGATGAGTAGAGCTTGTGCGTCAATCTTGTCTACGATCAGCTAAGGTGTGCGTGCACATACTTTATTTTATTCTTTCTCAACACTCTCACACACACATAAATATATATATATATATATATATATATATATATATACATAGAAACGATTGTTGTTCTATATGATCAACAAAAACACTTGGCATTCGCTTTAATTTTGTTTACGAATAGCATGTGTATGGCGTAATCTCTTTTATACATCATTCACTGATCTATCTCAACTTGGCGAGAACGCTAAAGAGCGCGCATACGCGTCAGCGACAACGTTAGCAAAATGTACACAAATATATATATATATATATCCATATACTATGATTATTTGTTCCGTTCCGTGCTTAAAGATTGATATAAATACTTGCCGATTATGATTAAGGTTGCATAAAAGATTCTATGACGCAACATATATAGAAAATGTACGGCAGTACAAAGAGAAGAAAAGAAACGAGCGGAAAGATCGACACACAGGGAAGGTCTATCTGTCTGTCTATGTCTTCTGAGGAAGATATCTTTATCATTATTAGGTGCATACAAGATCACATGCTTATATGATAAGATTAAAAATTTATCAAAGTTAACTGATAATGACAGGCGAGTGATCATGATGACCACAATTGTATTACATCAATTTAAAGTTTTCAATGGAGCGAAACGACGCGGCGTTGTCTCTATCACGAAGGACATATAAATCCATCCGTACATTTAATACAGATAAAGAATAGAGAAAGGAAATTTGAGAAGCTTTTCAACTTCTCTATCGTTCTCATTTTCCAGTTTACATCATATAAGCATATACCTGAAGAATTCAATCACATTCTCGCAAAAACTCAATTGTGCGTAATGACATCATCGGCAACGAGCAGAGCAGCTGCACTCCTCTCTTACAAGTTAATCTTATTGAATCGTCATGCAAACACGTTTCAACAAAAGAGATTAGAACCTTCTCTTTTTGTATTCATTGATTATAAATGTATACATCAAGGCCAAATATTCAACTTTATCTGTTTCCTCTCTTTTAATTAATAGGATACTTACAGTTTAAAAACGTTTCGTGGAATTCCAGGTGGTATTGTTTGTAGTCCACGATTGCTACAGTCAACATTGGGCCCATGACATGCGCAAACAGATGGACATGCACCAATAGTATGTGACTGAAATAATAAAAGAACGTAAATGCTACACGTTAGTAAGAGTAGGGTCATCTTGTTGATGCGATGGTTCGCCTTTGTCGAATTGTTTGAAACATTAGTGGTAATAGTAAGGTAAATTGCTGGTTATGTGTTTGTAAGTAGGGGTTCTGGTAACGAGTATCAGCAGGCAAGCAGATACATCAGAGAAGAAATGCGATAATTGTTATATGATGAAACGAAGGAGTTGTAGCAGTAACAGCAGCAGCAAGAGAAGTAGCAGTGACGATGCTCTTTACTCATACATGTTACTTGTATATACACATATACGCTGGACATTCATCAGCTCTGTTCTCGTTCGTTCGTTCGTTCGTTTTGCGCTCTCTTTCTATAAGAACAAAAAAAAAGCTTAGAAGAAAATAAGAGCAGAAGAGAGCGAGAAGGAGGGAGAGAAAGCTCGCGCATGAGAGAGAGAGAGAGAGAGAGAGAGAGAGAAAGTAAGACCAGAGGCGAAATAAGAGAGAGGGGGAGAGAGAGACAGCACGAGAATTGATTGTGATACTGATTACTAATAATCGTCGATGAGATGAGAAGAATTGAACAACTAAATCACATACATTGCAGACGTAATGTTACTACCGATCAAATGGATAGATCTCAAATTCAGCGTGACTAACAATGAGAACGACTTCAACATCAGGATAACCTCGAAATTGGATCTCATATAACTGTTGAGTGGCTTCAGGATCGCTGACAAGTGTTGTCGCGATGTGGCAGTAAAGTGAAAAAAGCAGTGAAAGAAGAAACAGGCTAATATATTTATATAGAGGCGACAATCGTCGCTCGAGGGTGGTATACAAAATGGCTGACTCTCTGTTTCTCATTGTCTGCTGATGTATTTTTACAAACAGTAAAACGAAGCGCGCAACATCATCGTCATTTGTCGTACTATAATACTCATCCATACCACTTGATAATCAGATTTACGGGAATACAAAGACGAAAGAAAAGGGTAGAGGGAACAATAATGATGAGAATGAAGAAAATTGTTACGTCGATCATTCGCATTTCAGGCAATTAGACATGGTAGATATACATATTCATATATACATAGCTTTCTTCTTCTTCTCTAAGTGCAATTGGGCTATCATCATGTACTAGCTCTCATGTGCTGTTTACTCCGTTCATCAACTTCTTGTATGATTAGACATGATGCTTTTTTCATAAGAGGTATTTGCTAATCATTCTTCACTAATCAAATACTTCGATGTGATATGTTCAAACAAGAAATTATTCTCACGATCACTTGTCTAATGTGTATCTCAACACAATAACGAAGAGAGGGAGAGATAGACAAAATTAAAAAAAAGTAGAAATATACCAAGTCATGGTACGAAACTGTTTTTTCATACACAGTCTATTTTTCATCTATTAATTGGAGGATATTCACTAAAAGCATCAAATGTCCATTCTAATTATGATAGACTATTCTGATCAAATAGAATATATCAAGTGAGATAAGTATAGTCTACATCGCATTGCAGACTTCATAAACAATAGCCTTGTAAATATTACATGTAATTAAATCAATCGATTCAATAAATTTCTTAATCGAATGTATACACAAAAGAGTGGTTTTTAGTTTTTTCATCGGCTGCCGTTATTTTTTCTTATTTCGAACATTGCTGCTTATTGACAAGTACATATATGACTTCTTTAGAATATGTCTCAAGGAAACGTATTTTTATATAATGGAGCGGCGTCGACCATAGAGTCCATCATAAATATGCATAAATAAAATCTATCAACAACAGTTGCTTGACAATTTAGAGTAAAATGATGTTGTGGTATTATAGACTAAACGTTTAGCAACATCTTAAGACGTCTATTATCCATAATAATATTAGTCTTGTTGACGTGATAGGAACTTTATATTTGATATATATATATATATACATACAGCTTAAGATTATGCGAAGGACGTATGAAAGATGATTTTAGTAAGGTTTCATGCGTGCTTTTCAATATTCTACTTAGAATATGGCTTCAAACCAAAAAAGAATAGAATATTTCTAATCAAACATGAACGTGTGTCCAACCTATTGACACTTCATATTGAAGTTATGCAGATTATATTGTAATAAAACATGAATTGATAGTGATCGAAAGGCTTTTTCAGAGATGTAAAAACCTTGAAATTTGATCTTCATAGAACTCTGCGATTGTTTTATCATTGTACATGAACCGAAACGTGCTCTTTTTGCCTTTTTCTAAACGATGAATAATACGTAACGATCTCAACTGATTAGTAGTGACCTCTACTGACATCGAAAACCTTTATGGACAATCAAGCGAACCAACCACTGAATAATACCAGTGATGAGTAAGAAACAATACATGCTTTTTCTTTCTTACTTAATTTTATGAGTCGTTTTATTCCAATACTCTTGCGTAATTAAGTTTTACATTGTATAAATAACTCTCTTATACCATTAATTTTTACATCTCACATTTTAGATCGATTCACATGTCATCAAAGCGTTTACAACGTCTTGAGCAAGTCGAGAAAGGTCTTGTAAATCTCTCTCTAGAAGGTCAGAATAGTAATGATTCTGATGATGATTCGAAGCGTAAAAATAACAAGAAAAAAAATGTTCCGGCAAAAAACAAACCACCAACAAAATCAGCTCCATCAAAAGCTCCAGTATCCGACGATGATAATGAGGATCAGAATGAAATTTCAACTAAAGCAACAACGAAAAATCCTCCACAAAATGACTCGGATGATGACAAAAAACGGAACAAGAATAAAAACAAGAAAAATAAAGGCAAGAAGAATAATAAACAAGTCAGTGATGTTGATGATGATGATGTTGAACAAACTTCTGTTAAGCAAGGTAAAGATTCTTTTTTTGAATTCATTTATGACTCGTTTAGACGACTATGCATCTCTTAGGTTCTCTTCCAGCTGATTCAGATGACGATGATAATCGAAATAAGAAAAAAAATAAGGGCAAAAAAGGCCACAATAAAAATAATGATAATGAACCAACTGAATCAACAACTCAAAATGAAAATAAATCAGATCGTAAAAAACCAAAAGGTGGTAAAAAAAATGTGCTATTAGATAATGAAAATGACAACGAAGTTCATGAAATTCCACCAGAGATCGTTGAAAAGGCAGCTCAGCAAGGTAAAAAGAAATCTTGAATTATTTTATTCGAAAATAAAGATAAGAACTAGAGGATAATCTATCAAAGAATCGTTTTCTTTTCTGATCGGCCATTATTACGATGTGCCGAATATTTCGAATGCTTTTTTTCTATTTCAAGCTCTTAGTTTTAACTTTTCCATCTAGATTACAGCACAGATATTCATCGGGAAAGGGAGAGTCACACATGAGTATTTTAGACACCATCAAAATTTATTGCGAAAAAGCTCATCCAATAGAAAAATAAAATAAAATCTCAATGTGTTGAGTTCTCTTCTAAATTTTTCCTTTATTCTTTTTCTTCATAATCAATGATACTCAGAGGTGATGAATATTGAAGAATCCGAGCCACCCTCCTATTTACGTTGGCATGAGAATTCATTCGTTCAACATTATGAATCGTCTTCAGAAAATAAGTTTTCATGATCTTCATTTTTTCAGAGAATTATGTAAGAAAAATTTCTACCGAAAATCTAAAATATACTATTCAGAAAAAAATCTTCTGAACGTCTTCTCTTTATTTTTTAGCCGTCGTCAACTTTTCTGATGACTCAGATACTGGTGTTCAATCGAAGAAAAAAAATAATAAAAAGCAAAATAAACCGAAGAAAGGTGGAAAAAACCAAGAAAAAAAAAGTAAATTATTGATGATTCAATAGGGGCTATGAAAAGAAACGTATATGGACTTATCTTTTTGATTTTTCAAGTTGAATCTGACGCTGAAGAAGAAAACAAAACAAATGATGCAGACGAATCTATTACTAATAATCAACCAGTTGAAGTGAAAGAAGTTTCGCAGGGTTTGTAATTTATTTTAATATGATACGGATTATAGCATTTATGTGGACTTGAGCAAGTTTCTTCTTCTTCTAATGATGACTGGCTACTCCATTGTACAGAAACGAGCTGACTGCTATTTAGTCACTTGATTTCCATGGCGTAATGTATTACCTCTTTTGTTCGACACATAAATCTCAATTTCTCGTATTTACTTGTTCTTGAGTTTTCGAATATCATTTTGAGTCGAGAATTTCGCTTCGAGAATCAGCTGAATGAAATCTGCACATCTGAAAATCTGTTTTTGTTTTTTGATAAAATTCAGCAAATACGAAAGTACTATCAACGTTGATTAGCATCTGATAATAGTAATTGTATTTGATTTGATGATGAATGTCATAATCTTAGAGTAGTTATTCATATTCAAGATTTCAAATAGACACATCGATTTAAGTTAAATACGATGATGATTTGAAAAGATATATAGATATTTGAAATCTTGAATATGCACAACTTGCGAGTAGATAAAATTATCCACCATCAGAGCAAGACAATTCTCAAATGTTAGTTATCGATTTTATCGTTTTCGTATCTGCTGAAAGTTACATTAAATTTTGAGAAACGAATTATAAAAGCGCACTAGCCATATCGTACCAATCTCGTCAAGACTTTTTTTCTTCACTGTGAAACGGTTAGTGATCAGTCGAATCGTACTGTTTTATTCCAATTTCGATTCTGAAAAACTTCAAAATTTATTTGTAGCTTCTCAACATTTGATTCATGTCAGTGGGTGATATATTGAAAGAATAAAACAATAAGGCAAGGTGAATCATAAGAAGATGAACAGCTTATGTTGTCGAAGAATTTATTTCTTACTATGCTTTTTTTCTGATACAGTAAAACATCGAGAGTAAAGCGCTTATAAAAAAGAAAGTATTTTAATAATTAATAACTGATGAGCATCCATAAATAAAATTCCTTGAATAGAACAAAAACTAATAAAATCGTGTGACTAGAGAAAATGTTTTCATTACACTTTTTTCATTGATGATCGATAACAACAGTTTCTTCTGAAGAATTCAACTGTACAGTCAATAAAAAACTACATCTCAATATGTGGATAGAGTCAATGGCTACAATAACAGAGAGAGTTTCCTGGATTAGTCTGTTTTGTCAAACATGATATAAAAGGAACATTGAAGTGTGTAGGATAGAATTTTGCATAATTCTTTCGCACAAATCATGACAGACATTGTAATGAATGAAATAATTAGTTAAAAAATTAGGATCGAATTAATGCATGATCTATCAGTCACAGATCGTGATAAACAGTCTTTACAGAATTTTAATGAGGCTTCATAAGGAATATCAGAGAGATCTTATTTAACTGATATCTAATTCAAATAAACATAGAATGTGTTTTTCGTTAAATACTTTAGTATAAAGTAAGTAAATGTTATAGTCAACTGCTTCTTCAGATGTAATTATAAGGATTTTCTCTCTTCGTCTGAAGTATTCAATAAAATCACTTTTGGTTTTCTTTTTTCTTATCATTAGTCATGCGCCATGAACTTATTTTTGCCAATTATATATACTTGACTTATTCTATTCCATTACTCATTCTTGTTTCATGTTCTTATATGGATTTTCTCTTGTTCATGGTCTACAGCAATTTTTCAACCATTTATTTGACTCTATGTAAAACGTTACTTCGTTGTGTAGAAGGGATGAGTAGAGTATGCAGTTATATGAATGACAGCATGGATCGTATTCGGATCTCACACGAACGATAAAAAAATATCTGAAAGTACAAAAAAGAATGCTAGCTTTTAGCCTATTGGTTACAGCAGACTACATCGTCTTTAACATTTTAATCTTATAGGTATCATGCTAATCGCTTTTTCTTTCTGATTTATATCGAAATGCCGTGATTGAGTAAGAGCAGGAAGAAGATAAATTCTGAAATCGAAGAATGTCAAAAAAGTTCCTCGAATTCCGAGTCTTTTCAAAGAAGTTTTCATCAACTTAAAACTATTTGGATAATGAAGCTTTTAAACATGAAAATAATTGGCCTAATGAATTTTTTGGAATTTGAAGAAAATGGAGCCATCGAAAATTTTGGCAAAACTTTAAAATTAGTAGAAAGCCTCTGCAAAATTTCTTATGAGAAGAGGAATAGGTGACCTTTCCTTTTATATTGCTACCATTGAATTTAGGATAGCGGTTAACGTGAACATCTTTCTTATGTCAATATCTTCTCCTCATATTTATTTATAACAGGTGAAGATAAGGGAGAACAAACTGATATCATGTGTTTTTAGGAATTGAAATCAGTTTTTCTATCCGTGAGCTCAAATAGTTCAGTTTTACTTTTTATACAATACTTCGACAATAAATTTGTTTCTAAATAAGATCCAAACAATTTGACTATTTTACAGATGTAACTCTGGCATGAACTTCGAAAACAAAACTCGTTTCACTCTCTTCTAATCCGAGTTCTACTCGAAAACATATTTTTTCACGATTCTAACATTGTTCACTGAGAAAGATTCTTTAAAACTGAAAGTCACAAGTCACTCTTCTGCATTTCGCACAGTCTACCTTGTGTGCTATGTGAAATTCGCCCGACTAGTAATTTAGTTTTTAATTCTTCTTCAAGTCTAGACTATTCTTATAGATCAGCATTGCATACTTTTGATGAATTGAAGCAGGAGTACCATCTTAAATGTTTTCTAATGAAAATTAGTGAAAATGAATTTATCATTCGATTTTCAGCACCTGTGGAATGGAGTGATTCCGATGACGATGATAGAAAAAAACAAAAATCCTCAAAGAAAAAACAAAAAAATATTGGCTCTGAACAATCAAAATCAACTCCTGTTACACAAGAAATAATGTCAACTGTTGTCGAACCAGAAATTGCTCCTATCAT
Organism: Rotaria macrura; assembly: GCA_900239685.1. Taxonomy (NCBI): domain Eukaryota; kingdom Metazoa; phylum Rotifera; class Eurotatoria; order Philodinida; family Philodinidae; genus Rotaria; species Rotaria macrura. Next base: position 53,617 of record OENT01000757.1, on the reverse strand, counting down.
TGTTCCACAACAGCCTCCATTGCCTGTCGTTCCATCAGAATCAACACCATCACGTAAGCTTCAATATGCCAAGAATTTCTTTTCGACAAACATAGCGTTTTTATGTGATGAATCATTGTACATTTGAGACTGTAAACTAAAATGAATTTTAAATGCTCTGACGAGAAGGCGAACACGCATCTTAAGTATTAAAGTAGAGTTGCAAGTTCCTACGGCTAAAGACTTGTTCTTTTAATATTGTTGGTTCTTTGGTTTTAACGGAGATCTCTAACTCATTTAAGACGTTTCGAATTTTTCAGTTTTCTTAGCTCAAGAGCATTTATCAGCAAGTCAGACACTTTCAATAAATCAATCATCGAATTATGTACAGGTGTCATATAAAAGAAAATGATAGACTAGTTGCATTTACGAGCAGCAAGTGAATAACAATGTCTTTCTACCATTCCCGTTCTACATGGGCACCAAGCATCTCAAATATAGCGATAAGTAACCAAGTCTAGGCTTGGCTGTAGTTTAGAATTTTTCATTAGACAGTATACAAAGCCTGTTCTAAATGCTGTCTTTGTTTCTATCCTTCACTATAATCAGATTAATAGTGTGTTGTTCGGATTGTCTGCTACAACAGACCGATTTAATATTCTTTTATCAGTTTAAAAACTATTTTTCTTAAGATCTACTTGTATGTTAAATCTTAGATCGATGTTCTAAAATGATTATTTTTCGAAAGAGCAGCTATGGTAATCATTGAAACAATGATGATCAAAGTCAAGTATCTTTTTAGAAACAAATTCATCTAGTATTCTCTTGTCAACTTAATCATAAATCAATTGGATCTAGCATGGTTTCAATTTTAAAGCAACCGATAGACTTGAGAACTTGTCTCGTAATCATTTCTTTTATATTCTAGTTCCTGTTACACAAGTATTAACTACAAAAAAGAAAATTTCAAGTAAAGAACTTAAAAAACTAGTAGCTGCTGAAGAACATAATACTGTGGATAAAGAAGAAGAAGAGGGAGAAGAACAACAACAAGCACACGCAAAAGAAGAAGAAGACGCTGACGACGACGATACTAAAGCGAATGTTGAGCACAAGCAAGACGAAATCATCAATAAATCAACAGAAAAAAAGTTAACACGAAAAGAACTAAAAAATCTTGAGAAAAAAGCAGCCTTCGAAAAACTTATTGCACAAGCACCGGAAACTGATCAATTTTCTGTATCTCAAGCATCGACACAAAATAGACAAGCACAATTGTTTGAATCAGCTATTGACATTAAAATAGAAAATTTCTCTATATCAGCTCGTGGTAATGAGTTATTTGTTAATGCTAATTTAAATATTACCAGTGGTCGTCGATATGGTCTTGTTGGACCTAACGGTATGGGTAAAACGACATTACTCAAACATATTGCCAATCGACAATTAGGTATACCACCAAACATTGATGTTCTATTGTGTGAACAAGAAGTTCAAGCTGATGAAAAAAGTGCTCTTGAAATCTTATTATTGGCGGATAAGAAACGTTTAGATTTACTTGAGGAACAAAAAAATCTTGAGTCTCAACTTGAAACATCTCATGATGCTGAATTACAAACAAAACTACGACATGTTTACGATGAATTGAAAGCCATAAATGCTGATGCAGCCGAACCAAAGGCACGACGAATTCTGGCCGGTCTTGGATTTACACCAAAAATGATAGCTCGTCCATCACAATCATTTAGTGGAGGTTGGCGTATGCGTATATCTCTGGCTCGTGCACTTTTTATTGAACCAACATTACTCATGCTTGATGAACCGACAAATCATCTTGATCTTAATGCTGTCATTTGGCTTGATAATTATTTACAATCATGGAAAAAAACATTATTAGTTGTGTCGCACGATCAATCCTTTTTGGATAATATATGTACTGATATAATACATTTAGATAGTAAAAGATTATACTACTACAGAGGAAATTATTCATTATTTAAAAAGATGCTGCTACAAACACGTGCACAACAATTAAAAGATTATGAAAAACAAGAACGTGCATTAGATGCATTGAAAAAACAAGGTCAATCTTCAAAACAAGCATCAGCTAAGGTTACTAAACGTGAAGAACAAAAGTCAAAAGATAAAAGTCGCGGACGAAAACAAGACATGAACGATGATGAAGCAGTCTCTCGAAAAGAACTCCTACAAAAACCCAAAGAGTATCAAGTTCGTTTCCGCTTTCCTTCACCACCACCATTAAATCCACCAGTATTAGGCGCATATGATGTTACATTTGGTTATGCAAATCGTGAATTACTTTTTGAAAAACTCAACTTTGGTATTGATATGGGCAGTCGCATTGCCATTGTTGGACCTAATGGTGTTGGTATGTATATTGCTGTACATTTGAAAGAATTCATATAGAGCATATATATATATATATGGGTAAATATTACATGTTGATATTATAGTTTTCGAAAATTAGTCAACGAATTTCGGTTATTTTTGAACTTCAGATATATCGTTAGGTTCGGTCAAAAGTAGCTACGGATATAATGAACTGTAATTGATTTTTTTCGCCGTTGAAATTTTGTATCATGTACTATTCTTGTGTATGGATGGTTTCTAGTCAATACCTAAAGCAGTTCTTTTGATTTCTTTTCTAGTCTCCAAGTAGTCAACAGAATCTAGTAAGAATGTCTTCGTTCATGATCGAACTGACCATGTTCGATGTTGGCACAAAAATATTCTACAATATAAACAATAAAAGATTTAGATTTTGAGATTGGCTATAAATTATTCATAAGATATGAATACATGATGAAATCGAAACATTGTTAATGAATTTTTCCATTGGTGAAAATGTTCGTTGAATATCTAATTGTTGTTAATTAAAGGGATAAACATAAATCGTTAGATTCCATTCAAATGTTGTACTTATGTGCTATTTGTTTGTTTGTTTTTTAATTAGGTAAAAGTACATTTTTAAAATTATTGATGAGTACATTAGAACCAACTCGTGGCGAAATTCGTCGAAATCATCGTCTTCGCATTGGTCGTTTCGATCAACATGCTGGTGAACAATTCGATTTAGAGCTATCAGCTGTCGAACATTTAAAACGAACTTTTAACATGCAAGAACAAGATACAAGAAAATCTTTGGGTAGTGTTGGTTTACCTGGTCGTGCTCATACAATTAAAATGAAAGATTTATCTGGTGGCCAAAAAGCTCGTGTTGCACTTGCAGATCTAATAGCACGTGAACCTGATGTGTTAATTCTTGATGAACCAACAAATAATCTTGATATTGAATCTATTGATGCATTAGCTGAAGCAATAAATGATTTCAAAGGTGGTGTAATTATTGTTTCACATGACGAAAGATTGATACGTGAAACTGAATGTCAACTGTGGGTCATTGAACACAAGCAAATTAATGAAATCGACGGAGACTTCGACGATTACAGAAAAGAATTACTAGATTCATTAGGCGAAGCTATGATTCATAATCCAAGTGCCGCAGCAACAGCAGCTTCAACTATTTAAATCTATTGTTTTTCTCTCTGATCGTTGTTTGTCTATTAGGCAAAATAATCTATTTTCTCTTTTGCTAAATAAACATACAAGACACAGTTATTTAAGTACTTATACATATAAGAACTTGTATTTTGCTCTTTGAAAAAAGAAATGAACATGACGAATTAATTTGCAATATATGTACGATTGATGATAAATACTAATCAAGTTAATTTTTGCGCTTGAGTTCTATCATACACAATGAATGAAAATATCAAAATGAGCCGGTTTTCAACATTTTCAAATATTTGATTCGATCGAATCGCTAGTTTTCATCATACCATTCTGATTTAGGAGTAGAAAGAGAATTTTTCAATATATCATTGATAACATTACTTTTGAAATGTAATGTGATCGATTTTATTTCAAATTCAAACGAGTCCTTGTTTTTGGTTTTTGTCAAAACATGACCAATCAGTTTTATACTGCATCTTTCATATTCCTACTTATGAATTAAAAGTACAGACCTCTTTCGAACCATAAACTACAAAATATTCGTCTTTCATAATTAATATTCATTCAGATTTACTTCTAGATTTTGGTAGAAATTATTGACTGTCATAGAGGAGCATAAGGTGTTGAAAAATATTTTCTCGGTGATGTATGCATCGATATTATCGAGTACTTTGATCGTTACCAAATCGTTAGTGATTTTAATAACTTAAACTCTTTTTCTCTCCGATGTATTCTATTTCATACTTCCATGGCTGAATTATAATGAAAATGCTTTGAAAGTATCACTATAGTTAGTGTTTAGATTTTCAGATGACTTTGTCGATTCAATTAAAAACTGTTCATAATTCTAAAAACCAAATGAGCATTCATTGTGTTATCGATGACTTCTGCTTTCAAGTGGTTTTAAAAAACTTAGTAGCAAGAAAGTATCTGTTCGGTCCATACTCTCGATTACGTTTGTTTATGCTGATTTTTCTGAATTTTTAAAAGAAAACTTGCATTTGATGTGCGATTGATCGTTTCAAACTGGTATCAAGACTTTTTAAGGCTGTGCAGATGTAGTCAGTTAAAACTTACAGACTTACATGGTTTGTATAGTTTATCCATAAAATCTCAGAATAGAATGTAATTAGACAAAACTACAGTTGAATAGTTCTAAAACATACTGGAAACCGGAGCGATTCATTTCATGTTAAACAACAAGGGAGGGATTGCCGGGACTTATTTTTTTCGGGATTTATTTTTCTACGAGATTTATTTATTTATTGAGGATCTATTAATTATGATGATATAGCAACATACTAACGCCTGCACACATGCCCTTACCCATATCATGTATTCGCTCAGGAACTTTTTGGGATCTATCTTAATATGCTTAGAGACTTATTAATAGGTTCCAATAAATCCCGAAAAAATATGCCCCGGTAACTGCTGAATTTTCTATGATGAGATTTCAATCGCTGGTTTAAGCAGCTCATAAAGTCGACTCGCAAACAATATTACAATGAAGTAAATCAATAAAAAGATTTGATCGTAAAGAAACCGTAGAAGAGTGAAGACACACGGTAAGTGACATTAATGCTTGTAAAAATTTTTCAATTTAAGTTTCTTTGAAATTAGCGAACTCTAGACAGACAGCGTAATGTTTGATTCTTGAAATTGTTACTTGTGCTGAAGAGAAAATACTAATTTACAAAAATCTTTATACTTTCAATTAGCTTACATATTCTATAGCCGGTTTTCGATGAACCTCATGTAGTCATCAAATATAGAGTGGTCTCAATTTGAACGGTGAACATTTCAGATACACTGAAAATAATAGATCGTGATTATTTTCATACTACAATAATTTTCTTCGTCGAATATTTAAAATGTTAGTCAAAATAAAAGTTGTTGCAGAATTTATTTCAGCATTATCGAGAAGATTATATGAATGAATGACTTCAATAAAAGAGAATGTTTCAAAAGTAGTAATGAAGTGATTATCGCACAGATTTTGAATGTTCGAAATTCATCAAGGAACATTCATTAATCTTCTTTTTTTTCTAAATTATATCTTGGATATTTCTTTAAAGTGATGTAAAAAATTTTTAAAAAAATCACACAATATCTATGAAAGCCTGATTGATTTAGATAGATTTAAAAATCACATTTAAAAATCACGATTTGCTCTGTTTCTGAAAGACTATGAATTATTTAGATTTGATTTCATCATTCAATGAATCTAGTTTTTGAAGCATTTGCCGGCCAATATTCCACATGCAAGCAAATGGAAGTACAATCCAGATGAGACTTGGTATAAAGAATAGAAAAACATATTCCCAGGTTTCTATTTCAATAAGTAATTTTTGAGGATGTAATGGGCGTTCAAAATAATCATGTGCAAAGTATAAAACTGTTTTTGACCATGTCATAACGCTACCTATTAATAAAAGAAGACAGCCCAAATTTCGTCGTCCACACGAATGATAGAGAATAACCGACAATAGTGTAATAGTAATTTCAACATAATTCATCCAACTTTGTGCAACTACGAATGCATTTTCTAGATTTCCATACAGTGGATCAAGTGTGATATATTTTGCATAAGGAAAAAATATATGAAATAGATCACCATTTGCCATACTTCGAGGACGTGTTAAAACGTATGTTGCATCCCATATACAAACAAGTGAACCAATAATTGCCCAAGAAGTAGCCCAAACAGGCATAAAACATTGATGCGAACGTTTAGGTGACATGTTCGTCTTCGATTTCGGTGGCATGTTATCTATTTGCAAGTAAAGAGATTCAAATGGTTCGCTTACAAAAAAAACCACTTGATATGAATCAGGTGAGTATCATATGACGTTTTTAAGTGAATGAAAAAAGAGCGAATGATAATAGATGATGATGACATTTGCTTTAATTGGTACATTAGCATTGTCTGAAACTTTTCATGATCAAGTTTTCAAGTAAAAAGCATTTTCAAGGTAATTCATAGTATCAGGTAAAACTAATTTGAGTAATTTCAAAAAGGTCGTTGCTGGGTAACCGTATTTACGACAGTCGATCTGAATTCGAATATCATAACATAGTACAGAACAAAAGATCTGTACGTGAGTAGTTTTCAATCATGGTGAAGTGTTTACGATGGAAGTGACTTTTTTTTTCAAAACTCAAAAACAACCATTGCCGAAAAACATTATGATGCTTGAAGAACATTTAGGTTTTTTCACATTCAAGCTTTACTAGATTCTCCAGGGCATTCAGTTTTCTGTGCGATCGAATTCAGTTATGAATGCCAATGCATCAGATGAATGCTTGTAGGAGAAATACTGATTAGGCACAGAAGAGCACTGTGCTCAGAAAGAATGTTGAAGTCGAAAAAACAAGTATAGAAACCGATTTGAAGCGGTGTCGCTCAAAGTATTCGTATTCTCTCAGTTCAAAAAAGTCAGAATTTTTTTCCTCTTGTTTATTTTCTACATCTACGGAATAGAGACACTATTCAGGATAAATGGCCGACGACATATTTCGAGAGATCCAAAAGTTACATTTTAGAGAAACAGGAAATAGTGGGCAGCAGTGGGTGCAACCGAGATCAGTTGATGACGTACGTTAATATAGAAAAGGCTAGAAGAAAATACCAGAAAAGTTGTCGTCAACACATTTCTATGCAATAAGGTCAATATAAATCTTATGATATAGAAAAAATAGAAATTTCGTACGATTTAAACGTGTTACTTTCTATCTCGGTTTAATGCAAACTTAAGACATAAGAAATCGATTTTCTTTAATGCATTTCAAGTATTGAATTTATACACGCACACAAAGAAAAATTTTCGTTTTTATTTAACAAAAGAATAAATAGTTAATAGACACTTACAAATGCTCGTAGTCACTCAACTCTAATCTATTGACAGTTACATCACAGAGAAACAATTATACATGTTTGTGATAAAAAGCAGCCAAAAGAGCAAAAGAAAGAATAATTTCATCATGATGAAATTTCTAAAAGAAGACATATTCTTTTAAACATCATTTTTATTCTGTTCCGGTGCTTCTTGCTCATCATTATTAGTGCTTGAAGTGGTTTGTGCTCGTCGAGGTGTTGTTGAATGACGGTGATGATGATGACGATTACGAGGGCGCTGTTGAGGACTTAGATCTGACGGAGATACTGACCGTTGAATTTGAGAATTCAACAACATTAAATTATTCAATGATGTTTGATACTGTGGATGATATGTGTGAACAATTGCTGAAGCTATACAAAAAATAACAATCGAAAGAAACGATGGTTCCATTAGTATGATAAACAGAAATTTAGCATAATATTTACCAGAAGCAGCAACGGGTTCATTTGAATTATTTTGTACTATTGGACGGAATAACGAAGAAATATTTGATTGATTATCTAACAAGAAATATCAACTATTAATGATAAAGCTTTCTTTTAGAACACTTGATTTTGTAACAATTAAAAGATTTCAGATTTTCAAATATTTATTTCTGCTCTACCCCATAGATAAATTTCAATAATTAAAGCACTATTGTTGGAATGAGATAAGATAAAATAATTTTAGTGAACAATAATAAGTTCTACATAAGATTACAAGGACTTTTCTAATGCTTAGAAACTCCTTCAGTTTTCAAACATAAAACATCCAATAATATGACCGAAAACTCCTTCTAGTCGTAAGAGTACGTATTTTGAATGTCTACTGGTTTTTTTTGTTTAGGTGTGATTTAAATTACAGATGATATTGACTCAGTTGGATCAATGAAATTTCTTTTTTCAGGAATACTAACAAGTGAGTTACTCATACTAATATTCAATATGTAAGTTCATGTTGTTGACATCTTATCTTCGTGAAACTAACGGAAGATTACAAAATTTTATTTACATAACCCGTCAAAACAGAATTATGATCAGTTTAATGTATATTCAATACATTACCAGACGCTTCACAAAACATCGAATCATAGAGTTTCGATCTCAACATTTTACTGGTGAACATTTTTCTATGAAATTTTAGAAAATGTAACAAATCTCAAACGAAAAGAATATTCGTTCTATAAACTATAGAATTTCCTATAGAGTTTTCTTTGTTTTATATAAAATTCAAAATAAAGTCACTTCAGAGAAAAATCGTAATTCGATGACGAAACATTCATGATGTTGTGTAAGTCTATGTACTGATATATATATACGTATATGAATATCGACTTTTGACAGAAAACCAACTATTTAAAGTTGCACTGACGGGGGAAGTTGAATGACTTGATAACCTCGATTAGTCCTAGGGAGAAGAACTAGAAAACACTATATTTGCTATAATGTTGATACGCTATTATGTTGAAATGCCGAAAAAAAAACAGGCAAAGTCTCATAATTACCTATAGAGCGTAAAAGTACGTTTTGTGCATCGTTGTCAGTACGTTGTAGAAAGTCAGCAAGTAAAAACTCTTCATCATTATTATATGGTAATGTTCCATTCATATTATTCTGATTACTAATTGACATCGTATCATTTTTCCATCTATCAAATGCATGTTGCACAATATCATCAATGTCAGCTGATAATGCACTTAAAGTTACAGGATCTGTTGTTATTATATCAGGTTTAGCAATTGTTGATGCTACGTGTGTTGTTATTGAAGCATTGGTTGTATCTATGGATCTGACAGTAGGTGAGGCAATAATAAGAGAGTAACGTTGATGAAGATTTTGCTCAGCAGGTGTAGATGGATCATTGAGATTGAAGGTTGTTATATTACATGTGGGACCTTCTTCAACGTCGTTTTCAGTTAAACTACATAGATAAAAGTTGATTTCATATTTGATGAGACCTTCATTATCAATCCATAAATATCAATCGATGAATTCTAAATCTTCATGCGCTTTTCACTGGTGTTAAAAAAGGCTTTGATTTCCTCTGCCAAGCAAATCAAGAAAAACTTGAATGTGGTCGATGTTATGAATAGAATCTTCAACATATATATATTCCTGGATATCAATTCATAAGCAGAATCGAAAATTTGAACTCAAGAATTTCTTTCAAAGGAGAGAAATAAATCTTTTTCAATTTATTCTAATCTGATAAAATTAAGTTTAAATTTTCAAAGAACATTAGTTCTGTTCATGGTTTGAAAAGTGCAGGTAACAGAGAATAAACACAAGGAAATGTTCTCTATAATAAGTAATGATGAAAATACGCGCTCATTTCGAAACAAATCAAATAATTAGAAATAAAATTTCTGTCAAATGTTTCTCTAAAACAAAATCACAGGATCAATGTCTCATATATCTGTGTGCAAGCTTTTCGTTGAAAACAAGTGAGCTGTTGTCAAAATCATTCCAATCTAGATAAATCTAGAGGAGTGAAGCTTTGCCGTCCAATCCTTTTTTCTTAATACCTAGGTTTATTACTTGGTAGTTTTGCTGATGATTTGCATCATCATCTTCTTGCCAACTTTATCATTTTCATAAAAGAAAGTGTATCTCAGTAGTCTATTTTCTGTAGTAAGCTCTTTCATCGTTATATTTTACAGTACTTCGGTAATGATCTGACAGTTTCCTGACATACTCAACTTGAGACAAGTTTTCTTCGTGTGAAATGTTTAAATTCAAAGAGTAACGAAATGAGCAGTTTAATGTGCTCGTTCATGTGGAAACACAGTCTATCTAATTAAACAAATGACCACCAGAAATTTTACAAGATCATCAATTAGTTTGTTAAATACTGATTGTGAGATAGTACTCAATACACAGTAACATTTCCTTCGTAAAAGACATGAAAAACAAGAAGATATAACTTACGCATTTTCGACATCGATGTCATTTTCACCGTCATCATCATCCTCGTCATCATCATCATCATCATCGGAAGTTAAATCTTCGGAATCAATTTGATACGATGGATCTGACTATGAAGTGTAAAACAGAATCTTCTTTTTCCTGTTAATTATGAAAATAATAAGCAAAAATTAAATATTACCTCAAGAGATGTGTGCTGATCATCATCGTCCTCGTCTTCTGCGTTATTTCTTCTTGTTATATCAACAATATTTGTTTTACCTTGATTATTTCGTTGTTGAATATTATCATTCACTACTGGAGTTGTTGAAAGTATTTCTTCATCATCATTTTTTTCAGCTGACGGTACACCACGTCGTTTATTTGATACAAGGAAATGAATTTTTTCACGTAGGAGTTTTATTTCATTATGTAAATAGTGATTTTCATTTTCTAAATTTGTTATGTACCATTGTTGATCACGACATTTTTGATGGTATGTTGGCGGCCGCACTTGAAAACGTAGGATTAATATATCATTATCTGTATCCAAAAATCCTTCAGTGATTAAAGCATCAAGTAAAAAAAATCTGTTGTAACCCCAACATTCTCCGACTTCAAAATCCGATGCGAATTCTCGAACAATATTTTTCGATGGATCTTTACTCAATTGATGAATCATTTCAACACGATATTCATATTTCGATGGTTCATTGAGACCATTTGTTAATTCGAGAAATACAGATAAATATGTACCACGTACAGTACCATTACCATCTGGATATACTTTTAAACGCCATGTTAAACCATTGATGTGCAATGGTTGACTATAAATTGGATCAACATTATGTCGAAGAATGGAAAAATTTGTGATAACAAATGTGCTTGAATCGTATTGTGGAACTATTTCGCTGGAGATAAAACGCATTTTATATTTTTCCTATAATCTAGAAATAAAGAAAGTTTACCTTGGAAAATCACATGGAACAGGAGTTGTCACAAAACTTGTCATGGGTTTTCGATAAATCATTTGAATAGAATTGAGAAGATCTTGTTGTTTACCAATAACTTCAGCTTTACCACTGGTTGATACACGATGTTCAATATCTTGCAGAACATGCTCGATTAATTCTGTTTCACGAGAGAATTGAAGACGTTGCACTGTTAAACAACAACAACATAAGAAAACTTATTCTTTTGGTTTCTTCTATTGTAAAACATCAGAAAAAACATGAACAGCTATAGTTACAAGTTAAAAAGATAACTAATTTTGAGATCTATTAATTGTTCATTATTCTGCTGATTACTCGACAAGATCCTTAGTTTAATCGCTCATTTACTATAGAGAGATATCATCAATATATGACCCATGATTAACAGTTGTTCAGATGTTTATGAACATTTAATGTGTCTCTTCTACTAAATAAAACGGTTCTTTTTGCTCGTGTTTTATAAAAATAGAAGCAGATATAATAAATCGAATATTTGATCCTTTATAGTTCGTAGAATAACTCAAATTACATACAAAATATAACAAAATTATGTATAGTTGAATCAAAAAATTTGAATACCATCAAATGAAAGAGTCCTCTGTCTGGAGAACAAGTGGAACCTTGATGAGATATGGTTTCTATTTTGCTCTTATTATAATGATGTGAAATAGAAAAAGAAACATTTCTTGCTTCATGTAGTTAAGTAGTGTTTAATAGTTATTAGTGAATTCTCTTTATGAATATCTATTAGAAAATATTCTTTTTACAATGCATATTCAATCGAATGATAAAGGATTAGATATTTTGAGAAGTATATACATTTACAACTTTTTGATTATGAATTTATTAATAAAACTGGAAAAAGATTCAAAAACGTTCATGGTCACTGTCAATTGAAAATACGTATGGAACTTTTAGATTGTAAATGAATCTCGACGATAATTTTAACATATAAATTTCGTCTATCCACACGTTTAATAGTCTTCAAAACATTGTCTGTACAATAATATTCAGGACAGTCGAACGTGTTTGTAGAGAAAAGTTTAGTTCGAAGCTTTTTCCAGTAATACTATTCTCTCAACTAAGATTTCATATAGAGAAACGCTATCATTTTTCATCAATAGACATAGGCACGAAATATTTTTGATGTCATCGGAATGTATTCCTAGGCAAAGTATGAAATCGAACGGTCAAATTTTTTCTAACGTGCAGGATTACTTTTCGATCGGATTTTTATTTGATTCTTAGAGTAAGTCATCTCTAGTCCGATATGTAAAAAATGAATTAGAATATAATCGGATTAGAGTAGTGATAGAAGAGTGATGTCTCATTGATATTTACAAATGTCTTCAATATTAAACTTGAGCTATTGACATAAAGGAAAACACGAACTTCTCTCACATATGTATAATGGATATCAAAGACTTTCCATCGATTTTTTTTCTTAATTTCATACCATTTAAAGCGTCTAATTTGATTTTCAGTTGTTCATCAAGTTTTGCTTGCACAACATGCATGGCATTCCGTGTCTCTCGAAGTCTTTCATCTTTCGCTGCTTTCACACTTTCAACATTTCGCTCCTATTCAAAATAAAAACTGCACTTGGCCGAGCTTTTCATTTTTTATGTTAAAATTCATACCACATCTTGTATTAAGCAAATTAGTTCAACATGACGACGTTTCAATTGTCCAATATGTTCATTAACAGTGGATATATTCGCTTGATAAACATCATCGAGGGGAAGAAAATTATGACCAGCATGCTAAAACAATAGATCGATAATATCAGATAAAAAGTTGACTATGAAATTTCACATAAGAGTTCGTAATACTAACTGAACCATTGAATAAAGCACACTGATGACAAATACATTTTGAACATGATGAACAAAATACACTTAATTTCTCTCGATGTATTTCACATCTTGAAGAAAAATCATTTTCGAATTTATATACTTTTGAAATAGTTAAGATAACTAACTTGTCTTTTTCTTCACGTTTTTGTTTGCTCATTTCGTTCACTTTTAAACTGTCAAGCTGGGTTGTAACTTCTTCGGCCCATCGACAATTGACAAGATCATGTAAACGAAGTGTTGCTCGACAATGTGGGCATTGTTGACGTTGATCTGTGAGCCATCTCTATTGAAAAGAAATATATACATATCAATAAGAGTCATTTTCGAAAAGTAAAGTAAATGATAATTAAACATGCTCTTACTCGAATACATGGATAACAACATAATTTAGAACAATGTGGACAAAGACGAGCATCACGTAACTTTTCCATACATATGAAACAACGAAATACTTCAGCAAGTGACTAAAAATGATACTATTATTGCAAGTCAATTCACGAATAATGCATACTTCAACACTGGCTGTACCATTACTTGACGATGACATCCTTATCTTAAACATAGTTTGATCATAATATTAAAGTAAAAAACAATTAATTAACAACGAACCTTTTCAAATCGTTCAAATAAGTAGGAGGAAAAAAAAGCACACGTATTGATCGATCGATCGATCAAACTAGTCGCTCACTAAAAAGTTTGCATCCACAGATTTCCACTAGTCCATTGGCGTCAAGGACAACAACATATACTCTATTTTAATTAGAGGTCGCTGTTCGTCGGCATAAAATTTATGAGCGTTGATATGCATTTATAGAATGCACATGCTGCGGCGTCCCTATAAACTACTTTCAATTCATCGAACATTGCTTAACAAAGGATATAGAAATGAATGACCAGATTTTGCAATGCGTCAATTAATAAACCGTTGTGCGTCAAAATATTGTGACGAAGCTCGAAATGGAAGATCCAAATCGTTTCGATAATCTTGATCATCTTCATAAGGTTCGTTCGTATAATAAACTAGAAAAAAACCAATATTCATTCTTTGATGGAATCGATTCCTAGCAGTGAACTAATGGGTGTCACAGAAAGAATGGGTCTCCCAGTATTTTACCAATATCTCCGTCAATTTTGGTCACACAGACTTGGTTCTGTTAACAAAAAAAATTCCTATTTCAATTCTCTACAAATCTGGATAAAGCATTTCAATCTAAAAATTTACCATGAAAAATTCTAGGCTAAACATTATAAGACACCAAAATGACGGGTTTTTTAAATTTGTTTTTCCAGTTCTTATTAGCTTAGTTGTGAGAAGTGTAAGATGCCGATAAACCGAATGAGCGACTGAGTAGCTCTTGAAAAGCTCTTTCTTGATGGGCATTGAAATTCTTTTCGACACTTCAGTCCTCGTGCAGTCAAGCCTTTTCTTGTCACCTATTTCGAACTTTTCAGGGGAACTTTGGGGTTACTTAAAACAACTCCTGCGCCTATGCCCCAAACTAACTTTTTATGATAAAATATTGTTGCTTTGTTGAAGACAAATTATTTGCCTAACAGACCTACACAACGGTCTGGCATATATTGTATGGTTTGTGTAATAATGTAGCCTGGAACATGAATTTCGGCGACTTCAGATCGTTTTCTAGGAGACATTGCCGTTTGTGCATTACTATCCTGCTCAAATGACCTTCACTAAATGTCACGAGAAAGAAGAACTTTGAAAATATTGAAAGGCAGAGACGAATGAAACTACCCAGGTCGAACGATACGGACCGTTGAGTGGACACAGTTATACGTACCGTAACATCATTAAAATAGGGCCGTATACGGCAGTATTTTCACAGTATACGGCTCTGTATACGGTACTATTTCTGGGCGCAGTAATAGAGGATCGTATACTGAGAAAATAGGGCCGTATACGGCCCTATTTTAATGATGTTACGGTACGGATAACTGCGTCCACTCAACGGTCCGTAACGGATATCCGTTTTGATTGACCTGGGTAGGCGTCTGTCCAGTCAGATAAAAAAGATGACTAGGTTTTTAAAAAATTAATGCTGTTGCAAGATCCATCATGTTGGTATCTTATAGTGTTTAGCCTAGAATTTTTCATGCTAAATTTTTAGATTAAAATGTTTTATCCAGATTTGTAGAGAGTCGAATGATGAATCTTTTGGTTAAAAGAATCAAGTTTATACGATCAAAATTGAGGGAGACATTGGTAAAATATTGAGAGGCCCATTCTTTCTGGGAAACCCGTGACATTTCATCATCAGCTCATTGAATAAACTTATCAATCACTAAGTGCTAAGTAAAGAACGAGTAACGTTTACGCAGTTCATATCATACTACTGTGGTAAGTAAGAAGATATTTTCGAATGTGTGAGATAAATCTGTTGAAAATCTCAGTATTACTTGTGAAATATTGATTCACTCAAGATATTCAGCGACCAATCACTACTAGCACGGATAAACATCCTATCATTTCGATGCTACGAGTATATAAAATCAAAAGCTAATATCTAAATAGTAATAAATTCTAGGCTATCACTATTTTACGGGATCCACCGCTGCCCACACCGAATAGTAAAAAGCATGAACTCTATAGTTCGTAGTTTGGCTTCAAGAATGATTGAACAACACCCATTTTTAGACGACCAAACGTCTATCTCTTGATCTCTGAAAACATGGAACTACTTAGGTTAGAAGTGACTCGTATATGATGTAATGAGTGTTGTAAAAATGTCATCGACTAAAAAAAACACAGTGACGATGAT
Organism: Rotaria macrura; assembly: GCA_900239685.1. NCBI lineage: Eukaryota > Metazoa > Rotifera > Eurotatoria > Philodinida > Philodinidae > Rotaria > Rotaria macrura. The sequence goes on along the minus strand of OENT01000757.1, from coordinate 37,698 downwards.
GGTCGATTACAATCTTTTAAATGTCAGTCAAGTGGAAGATCGAGGAGTCATCTTTTACGTATGTTTCATTTTATACCTTTTGTTCATCATCTTTCTTTTTGCTTCTATTTCGGAAATCGAAAAGAAACGAAAATAAGAAACAAACTTGAAAATGAATTTTTATTTATATAAAAGTAATGAACAATCTTACTAAAATTCAAACATGCAGCAACGAAAGTTCCGTACAAAAATCAATGGACAATGTATGACAAATGTAGAACTAGCTAGAAGACGATACTTTGCCTTTCTTTGGACTGTGAAAAATAATCCGGTTCGAGTTTTCTATGTAGAACAAGAAAAATTACCGAAGCAAAATAACAGTTGATAACATATTGCTGACATATATAAAAAACTTAACAAAAAAAAGGAGACAGCCCTTTTCACGAAATATTCTCTTCGAAAGCCAGAGACATTTATTTTGTGGAAACCTTTTTTGGTTGTTTTTTACTAATATCTATAGAGTTTGTCTGTGGAATTCTTGACCATGTCAGTAAATGAAACAATCATACGCTATATTCACAATGCTATCACAAGACTAAATATTATCATGGAGACCTACCATCGATACAAGTTCAATTTCACTATTATATTGCAGTGTTAGACGTTAATGAATTTTCAGACAACACTCAAGTCAAAAACCGATTACTTTGACGTAATTAAATAAATATGAACTTGTAGACTAAAATTGACAGTACTGCTCAAGCTATTGAAAGCACAGCTATGAACATCTTTTTCTATATTTCCTGCGATATTCTAGTGAATAGAAAATCACTTTGAAATATTACTGAGATACATCTCTAGCCTTGGCGAATGGAACTTATCTTACCCTTATGTTATCGGTAATGAGAAATCTTTCTTAGTATAAATACAATGTAGAATCCCACTAAAAAGCTCAATAACTTTTAGGATTGGTTTATTTCTATCATGTGCAACAGATAAATCTTATTATGAGGAAAAACATTTACCAAAAGAAAAATCTATGAACTTTGAAATTTTGCAGCAGCAATTCAATAATACTTGTACAGAGTGAATCAGAGCCAATTATTCAGAAGTGTATACTTGGTATTATGTCGAGCTTAATTTTGAAGGCACGAACGGAAGGTTTTTGACCGCTAAGTCAATCGATTCGCATTAAAAATTTCTCCACTTTATAAGTCTTCATCGACAAGAACTCTTCTAATCCATATGAACGAAGATCTGGTACAATATTTAATCGAATTATTTACATGAGATGCTGGATGTTTGAATCAATCTGCGCATTTACGACGTGTGTATGCTTCATGTTGAAATGTGTCTCTTTTAAAAATGATATTTACACGAGTATTAACATGCATGCATTCTATCGTTGCATACTATGATTAAGGTGCGCAAACTTTTTATCACTAAATCTAATAGAATTTATTCTGTTTCATTTTTTACACTCCGTAAAGAGTTTGTTTGACACATATTTTTTACACCAATAATGTCCAAAGTAAGAAGTGGAACATTGATTCAGAATTCGAATTCAATGCATATTAATGAATTTAATGTCATCGAATATTTTAAATGTGTTTTGCACGCGTCAGCAAGTTACATTTATTTCACTCTTATTTGACATTCATGAAATGCTTGCAAAATGACTCGTCTATTCAAAACACTTATGTTTTATACATCTTTAGGAGACATCATCGATGATAGTACAATAAGGGTTTTGTCATAATTTAGCGGCACTTTTTGATTGCCAAACTTCGATTGACACAAGTTGTTACTATTGCCACTGGAAAATATATTGCTCATCAAATGAATCATAAAGATGTTTATCAATGTACAGTGTTTCATTTTCTAGGTTCAATGGAAGAAGGTTGCAATATTATGAATACCAGTTAAAGAATCATTAAGTTCTACTATTTTTCACATGAAGACTGAAGTTTTTCAACAGCTATAGAATAATTTGTTTTGAGTATTTCATATTTAACATGTACTATAAATTAGTACGTACTATGTAGAAAACATGTAATCAGAAAAATGGATCATAATTATGTATATCAAACCTATCTTTTCGACACACGATTATTGAGCTACTAGGATAATCCGAACAGATGAAAAAAAAAGATTACCTTTAAAGCAAACTCATCTATTTGCCGATCAATATTAGTTCTCTGTCGGTAACAACAATAAAGAAATGATCAACAAAACTTAATTTGGTAAATGTACATGATTTTTCAAGTAGATTGTAAATAAAAAAAAACGATTTGAGATGCGAAAACTCAAAACATAGGTTTTTTTCATAAGCTATTTCGATACGAAATGAATAGAACATGACATCTACGAATTAAAAAAAATTTTTTCGTCTTATTAGTGTACGCAATATTATTTTAATCATATTAAATGAATGCAAGACAAAATTCAGACCGATTTTTTATTATGGCATTCCTTAATAATATTTTCAACTATTGATTGGGCGGAATATTTTCGAGTATTTCAGTTCGATGCCGTATATATTGTTATTCTTTCAGTAAAATTCAATAGTTATATTCTAAATGACATTTTTTTCTGTTATCTAAAATACGTAGACTTTGTTTATCTATGTATTTGATGATAAGATTATGTGACTAATTAATCAATACTTTATTTAGTAGAAAAATTCTGTCTTGAAAAATTAAATCGAGATAATGAACAAGCAATAGTCAATCACCATTTAGAATAATGATTTTCTGCCACTCCAAAAGCATTTTCAATCTTATATGTCCGATCGAGTAAATCAATAGTTCCATTATAAATTCCAAAAGCTTGAATAAAATCTACACCTAGAAGGAGCATATTGATATGTTCTTCTACACTACCCCAAGGTTCAAAACTTAGATGAATTTTAGGATTTTGAGAACTATTTTCTTCTGTAGAATAGATTTTCCATGATTGACTGTCTTGATGTCCTTCTTCGGGTAATTGGTAGACAACTTGATTCACTGAATAGATTTGTTCACCGATCCTATATAATGACATTTATGATGTTGATAAGATTGGTATCATTGATTTCACTTACCAAATAGCGTTTTCCATTGAAATCCCATTCTGATCATTGTAGACGATATCCGAAAGATTTATTCCAATGATAACAGAGTCATTGTTGGACGAATCGGTACCCACTACTGATAGAGAAACCCTAAAATATTTCAATCAAAATTAAAATATTCATTTTAATTTGACTAATCACCATTTCCAACGGCAAATTCTTTCTGCATACCCATATGTCCAATCAACACTAGCGAAACTATCACGAAATTCTTCGTCGTCATTATTATCTATTTTTATTTTTCCTCGAGCAGGTAGACCTGCTATTTTATGTGTATAAGTTGGTTGACTTTCTCTAACTGGATAGATTAAAACCATAGATTGATCCTTTTCATTTGAATATTCTATTTTGAAATCCAACGATATTTGATGACCATCATTCATAGGTACGTTTGCATCTATTTTATACGTTTTTTCTTCCGTATTGTAACAAAGTCGAATATATTCAGATGATGACCGATGAAAATGAGTGCATCCATCTATAGATGACTTAGCTTGTTCTTTAATTGCTTGTGCTAGAATCGATTTACTTGCATATTGATAGATTTGCTTTTTTTCATTCTCCCGATCAATCACGTAGACAAATGCATTAGCTATATAGTTAAAATTTGCAACTGCCACTGCAATAAAATAACGGGAAGTTGAAATAGATTTGAAATTCCAATGTTTGAGTGCAATAAAATCAAATAATTTTGATGAAGAAACCCATGAATAATCGATGATTGAAAGTGGTTTTGTATAACGACCGTATTCATTTGTTTTCAATGGAGAACGATTTTTTATGGGACCCAAATGTTTCGGTTTAGGTAAACTTACATATTGAGTATTCTCTATGATTCCGAATAAAATTGCAATTAAAGGTACTAGAATCGTGATAATAGCTATAAAACGTAGCATGTTTATTTGCGGACGACACAGTATATAATACTTATATCTTTCTTCAGCTTTCTATTTCGATAATGTGAGCACGAGTTTATTTTTCGTTCTTATCATGAAACTCGATTGAAAAAAGTCATTGTAATAAAAACATCGATAAAAACTGTTAAGTCATGGTTTCACATAGTACTTGTTGACCATCGACTGCAAACCGTTCAGTGTAGCAAAATATATAATAGTTTCCAACACATTTTGCATTAAGGCATGCTGGGCATGTTGCTCATTTGTCAAAGTGTATTCATCAAACAAAAACCAAGTGTACTACTAATTGAAATTCACTTGACATGGATTTGTAATACATAGAACCAATTCCTGATCACATAGACATCAGAGATCCACGAGTCAATCAAAAAAGTGACTTGTCACCGCCTCGCCTCGCCTCACCTCGCCTAGAGTTTATAATACAATAGTTATTTTTAAGTAGATTTTCAACCACCCATAACAATCACTATCTTTTTATTTTATACAATCAAATAAAGAACATTTCATACATTTAAATAAGTTAAAAGAATAAACATATTAATGATATGCAAATAAATAAAGATCGTTCATTTTTGAACTGAGCGTATAAACAATACTCTGAGAACTGCGTCTCTGCAATAGTTGGACTAGACTGAATAATTAAATATACGTGTATCCAGAGTGTGCTAAAGGTCATCTAGCAAAAAGAAAACTGCATCGGTGCACAGCATTATGATCAAATGAACTAATTTTTTTCTAATGGTAGAGATACTTCAAAGTTTTTATTGATCAGTAAAAGGTTTAATAACATCAATTACACTTATCATCACTAATTTAAAAGATAAAAATTCACATTTCTATGCGAAAGATAAACTATAAATTTGGGGTTTCTATAATTGGATGCGAATTCCCCTGTTCTCAGATTTTCAAAATTATGTAATACTTTATTTGAATCCTTGAGTTTTCTCTATTTTATCTAACTTCGTAAAATCCTCTCAAATCTGTTTGCACTGAAAAGATCTGAAAAAACCAGTGACTTTAGTTGAAGTTTGATAAAGTACTCCTCTAGACAGTGAACAAATTAGCAACGCTATTCGAGAACTTACTGAAGAATCATATTTTTAGCGGTCTTATTTGCTGATCATTTTAGTTAACAGATGTTCCATGTTCATCAAGAAAAGGCGTTCCCCGAGTCAAAATACTGGAGAACGGCAAATAGTGCTAGTCAAGCATAGGATATTTTCTAGTACCATGACTCAGATACCATTAGTTCTTGATAAAAATAGAACAATTTTTTAACCAAAATGATCAGTATAACAATCTCTAAAAAATAGAATTTACGAATAAACTTTGGGATACATTTCTTTGTTTTTGTGGTTGACGACTGATAGAAGTGTGTTGGAAAAGGTCAAACTCCGTGTTCAAGTAGATGATGCTGGCTTTCAAGTGTGTTAATAAGCGGCTACCACTTAAATAGAAGCTTGGAAGTATCCTCGACCGTCGCGAAAAATATCAGATAATTGGTTCATCACTCTGCAGAGGTATACTGTTTTCTTTTTTAAGCTGATTGTTGAGACACCCTGCACACCAAGTTATTGCCCTCATTTGATAAACTTCACTACAAATGGAAACGCTTAGAAAGAGCTGCATAAAATCGAAAGATATCCTTAAAGATTTTCCATTTATTCATCAAAAATAACATTCTAAATATAGGCGAGTCGACTCGGCGATTTTCGGATCTCTGATAGACATTCAGATACTTTACTACATTCTACAGGTTTATCATTCGCTCTGATCCACATAGCAACCCCCCCCCCCCAATAATTATCAGTATATATAGTATTCAGATCTCCCGACATGCTGATGTCTAAAATTAAAAGCAAAATTTGCGCAATAAAAATTGTTTCTATGCGAACTATTTATAGGGCATGGACCTTCTAAGCAATTGAAAAGTTTTTTGTTCTGGGGATACTTAATAGACCCGGTCGGTTTTCAAACTATTCGTATAATGAAAAAATATTTTAAAAAGTTGTTAGTAATGAATTCATCAACCTCTACTGCCCCCCCCCCCCATCCATTGTTAATATTAGAACCACAGCAGTAGCTAGAAATGCTGCCATTTCCATCATAATTATTTTATTTTGACACTCCGACAATCCATCATAGATTCAATTATATTTATCGGTACGTAGCTATTTGCAAGATGCTTCTTTCCGTCAAAAAAAATAGCTTTTGATGAGTCATACATGTTGAACTTAATTGACTACGCAACCTATCTTGTTTTCCATGACACATGATAAAACTTTGACGAAAGAATGTCATCTGTGATCAGTAAGACACCTGATTTTGCGCTTCTTTCAACCATAAAATGCCATCTCGTCTTTGTTTGAAAACATTCATCAATAGCTGCCTCTGATCATGCTTCTATCACAATGCTGGTAAATATCAAAGCGTGTTTATGTTGATGACGAAGTTCTCTCGCTGTTCGCTGTTCTGTTTCTAGTACAATCACTACTTTTAACAGCACTTATTTGCTTGGTTTTTATGTGTTTTCTTTAATATCGTAATCACGACGCACAAAAAAAAAAACATTAGACAGCACGAGATTTTCTATGAACGAAAAACACAACAAGAAAAGACAATGAAAATACACACTTCTACTAATTGACATAAAAAATGATCCGAAGAAATAGGCAATCGAACAATTCAGTAATTCTGTATATACTTCTAGTAATTGAATAATTAATTCAAGACAACAGACAAAAATAAAATGTACAAACATGCTCAATGCTACAATGTGTTGAGTTATACTATACCGCGGGTAGAATGATAATATCTATTTTACAGAAGAAGAGAGCAAATGCTATTTCATATGTATGGCATTGAACTGTTGTTGTTGTTGTTGAGCTTGAGCAGCTGCAGCGACTGCAGCTCGTTGCTGTTGAACTTGTTGACTAACTTTAAGTGAACGGCGAAATATCAAAATATGAGGTTCTGAAAATAATTTCAATCACAATTTTATTTTACTATAATTCATCATTACGTTTCACTAACCCGGCTCATGGATCATAAAATGAACCCAACCGAGTGATTGTTGAACACCAAGATGTCGCCATTCAAGTTCTGTTAATAGTCGACCTTTTGGCACTTTCTTAGCAATTTCCTTAGGCAAAATAACATGACGATATTCGTAGAATTCCTAAACGTAAGAAAGGATAGTAAACAAAGACTAACTAAAACGAAAATGTTCTTACATCCTTATACGTGTCTGAATAATAAATCTGTTCTTTTTGAGATTCTTTTTCTTTTTGAGCTGCGTCTTTAGCTGCCATACCCAACGGGAAAATTAAAAAAAAAGAAACAGAAGAACTTGTAAATGGCAGTCAATGTTAGTAAATCTTTTTTCTTAATCTACAATAAATTAAATAATTCTCTTCGGTTTTTTTTCAAAAATATATGTATAAAGAAATGAAAACATTTTCTCTGATTGCGATTTTACATAAACTTATGATATTAATTGACAAAGTAACGTTATCTGACCATAGTGATAGATTATAAGCTAAAGAATTAAATACACAAAATTGATCTATTCATCACGAAGATGACTAACAATGTATGATTCTTCTCGTTTACTATCATCTTCATTTATATGATTATGAATAATTTTATGTTGATTAATATCTAATTGATATGCACTAATACTGTTTTCACCACGCTAAATCATATTATTCTTCGTATTTGTTGAATCACCAAGTGGATGATTTGCTGACATAATCATCGTTGCACTAATTGGTATGCTTGTTGTCGGACAATGAACATTTTGTTGTTGCATACATGTATGCAGTACAACACGAAATTTTAATAGACGACGAAACATCAGTACAAATGGCTCTAAAAGAAAATATAATAAAATAATAGCGTAACAATGAGCAAATTTTACCAGGATCATGAATATGATAATGTTCCCAGTAAGGCCCTTGTTGAATTCCCAGTGCACGCCACTCGTGCTCGTTCATAAGACGCTTTTTGGGAATCGATGTTAACATACTCTTATCCAAAATAACATGTCTATATTGGTAAGTATCATCTTCATCTGTAAAATTAGAAAATTTGATATAAACTTCCAAGTAGTTAGATTTTGTTTCAAGCATACAAATTGATGAATAACGAGGTGGCTTCTGTGACTGGGCATGGGGCATGGTGTTATTATTAGTAATCTATTACAAAAAAAAAGAAAACAAACCAAAGTAGTATATACATTATCATTCTTTCCATTCCTTTTCTTTCGATATGTATATATGCACATATATATGTGTATATAGGAAGTGTATTGATATCTATGCACGAACTTTATTCAGAAGAAGTGAATACACACTGTATAACATCCATGATCATGATGTGTGGATGCGATGAACGGAGAGACAAGAGGCACCAATTAAAGATAAAAGATGACGGAGGATGATATGCAACAACCAAATATGTACAGATGCGACATCACTATAGCTGTATATCAAAGAATGAAAACCAGTAAAAAAAATAGATAAGTAAGAACATGTTCACTTTCACAAGATACAAGTAAGGTTTTCACAGAATCAAAGCTGTAAAGAGCAATTTTATATACTTTTCTAGTTTCATTCTCTTTTTTTCTGTTTGAAAGTAAAACTAAGATGGCAAGCACTCTACAGTATATCATTGCTTACTGTGAAAATGCGAAATCATTTATCTTTCCTACAGTTAATTTAATAAAGCAAGTCAAATTAATGGGAAAATGTACCATGCTGTTTGATAGTAATAATTCTGTAGTAATAGACATCAATATAGATCATTCACCAGTGATGTTCACCGTACCTGAAAAATGAAATCCAGAGGATAGAAAATATAACAATTTTAATAAAACGCTGCTGTTGCTGGTCCTCGTTCCAGAAGCATCTATACTAGGCTCAAAGAAGAATTACTCAAATAAATTCTAGCTATCTAGTTACTGTTATTCTCTTTTCTGTCATCAGACGCAGAGTTTCATTCAAAATTATTTTTTTTAAATAGGAGAAAAGAAGAAAAACCCATAAGAGCATTTGACAATTAAAACTAAATCATTTTTAAATAAAGAAAATATATAAAAGAAATTGCATATGTGCATACTTGCCAAGAATATCGTTTCACATGTTAAACATACATGGAATATGAAAAAGGCATTCTTAACTTTTTTTCAGTCTAGAAATAAGAGGGAACAGACTGACTACATGATTTCGGTGTTTTCGTGTAATTTCAGATATTGAAATCAGTCCATTCTCTCTTCCTCTGAAATAGGTATGCACCAGTGCCAATTAAGAGCGACGGGTGTGGGTGTGGATATTCTTTTGAAACCCGGACTAGAAAATGAAAAAGCAATTTTACATTCACACCCATACCTACCCAAAGCACTAACATTCCTTTTGATTTATTCACATTCGTTTCCAGCCGAGCATTTCGAATGGCTTGGAATGAGTTGTTTTCTCTTCAACTAATAGTGATCTAACCCAGAGGATTAAGAATCAGAAACTATACTGAGAACGTGTAGGAGTTCTGCTTTCATTATCGCTCTAGAAAAATGTTGTTCTCGAATGTTCACTTTTCGACTGTCTAAAACTTAAGAACCTGACTCTTCATTACTGTTATCTACTTCCATCTAATAATATCCAATAAATTCTTGTTCATTCCATAACTGAAAATCAATTGATTTCTCCGAAGCGCTTCATCGAAACAGAAAATATTTGTCATTGACAACATATAATTGTTTTTGTTCTTTTTGCGTCTAAGCAATGCAATTTTGCAAGACCTTTTTGATTACATATTTTGTCCCGCAGAGAGAAAAATCAGCGAGAAAGGGAAGAATCGGACACTTGAAAAATTCAGTTGTTTTTTCTGTCTCACTCCAGAGGATGTAGGTTGGATATGAATTCGGCTCCCGGTTTTGCTTTGTTCAACTTTGAAAAATACGTTCACACCTATTGACGTGTATGATTTTTCATGGGAAAATAAACATCATACCGAAGATAAAAGTCATAGATAAACAATGTCAAGTTTTTGATTACTGACAGGTAAACTTTGTATTTCTCTTGCTTACAACGGTTTGCTTTACTCGCTCAGCTTGAGTTTATTCTTTATGTTTTGAATTCTAAAACGATGCTTATATGGCTACTTGTCACTTAGAAAAATTTTGAATTGACTCCTTTTATTTATTTTTGATCAATACTTTGAAACTTAAGAAACCTACAAGAGTAGAGAGAGAAACAGAGGAAGTGGAAAAGAGAAAAATATAGAGAGAATGCAAAGAACTCAAGGGTATAATACATATAAAATCAAATGCTGGGGAATAAAACTTTCATTTTCATGCACGAATAAGAAAAATAACACATAAGATGATTCGAACTGTGAAGACGAGTAGAATCATAATTGAAGTATTACTGCTCCTTTTTGTTCAATCAAAAGGTATGTTTATTTTCGGAAATGTTAGATATAACGATTTTCACAGTCTTTGTATTTGGATCATCGTTTGTTTGGCTATTATTCATTGAAAACTTCTAGATCGAATACTGTTCAAGTAAAAGAAATTGATGTCTGCTAGCATACTACTGTATACAAATATTTCAGTGCTTTTCTCGTGTTATCTATCTATTTCAAAATGTACGAATGTGTGAAATTGAGCACCGTTACATGTAGCAGTAATAAAATATAAGTGCTGATGAGTTCATCAAAAAGTGTAGTACTCATATTCTTATTAGCAGGCACACTAGGGATCCGCGTGGGATGCGAAGGTAAAAGCCTTCACATGAGATAGATAGCAATAGTTTGACCCATGGGATGGGATGGGATAAGGATAAAAAAAACTCAGTCCCAGGGATCATACAATGGGGTATATGTATAGAACTGAGGAGTCACTTTTTTTATTCCAAAACCCGACTCCGACCCCAAAACATTTTTCAGTCACTACTCCGATTCCGAAAAATTTTTATCTCGCTGACTCCGACTCTAAAAATTTTCGTTTTTTAACTCCAACAGAGTTCGGGGTTCCCCAAAGGTCTCTAGTTCCCGGTGTTATCATTTTTAGCCAAACAGTTATATGCGATTCCAGCGTTTAATACAATAGTCGAAAGATTATTTTCAGCTTCAAAGAATACTATGTCGGAAAAAAGAACCAATTTAGGTTCCGAAAAAATCAATCAAATATTGTTTCTACAAAAAAATGGACTTTTTTGAAAAAGCTTTTCAATGAGAATAGAAGAAAAATAACCATTTCAATGTCATCAATAGCGACCGCCTCATCTGAAGATTTGACATGTACTATGCCCAAGCAATAAAAATTTGATAATCAAGACATTTATACTACTTCGAATGAGACTGAAATATTGCTTGATTCATAATATGTTTTTATTTAGTCAATCTTTCGAAAGTTATAGTTGAAAGATGATTGATTTGCTCTTTTTAGCCCTGAACCTTATTTTCATTATATGCAACAAGTGTTCCCTTTGATTTTTTTGTTTCTTAGTATGAAAAACAAAGATGTTGTTGTATGGAATATCGAAGGTTCATCAAAGATAATTTTAATCTTGACTTTGCTTTAACTCCGAAAAAATTTTTCAAAACATCTGACTCCGATTCCGAAAAATTTAATTTTTTAACTCCGACTCCGTCGGAGTCGGAGTTCGCGGCTCCCCACAGGTCTCTAGGTATATGATTTCAATCTGAAATCGAAAAAACATAAATGAACCATCATTTCAAAAAGAAATTAGTATATAGAGGATCGTCATGAATCTTTCCCTCTATGATTGAACCTGAATTCTGAATTCGTATATACATGTATAAATACTATGGGTATGTCTTTTTTTGGACGGGGGTCTAGGGAGTCTTCCTGAATTCAGATGAATTTTGAATTCATATATACCCAGGTCGAACAAGCACGGCCGTAAACGACCGTATACGGAGAAATCCGGCAAAATACATGGTCCAGTATTACAATCGTATATCTCCGTGTCGTATACGGATGGATACGACGATATACGGAGAGTAAAACGATCGTTTACGGTCCTCGTATACAAAATCCGTAAACGGTTCCTGTTTTCCACCGTATTTCTCCGTATACGATCGTATTTGCCCGTATAAGATACGGCGATATACGACCGTAATACTGGACCATGTAAAACGCTAAAATACGACCGTTTACGGCCGTGTGGGGAGTGTATACGGTCGTTTACAGCCGTATACGAAGTTCGTAATCTTCGACCTGGTTACATGTACATATGAATTAAGGAAGACCCCATAGGCCCCCATACAAAAAGAAGCACACCCTTAGTATATGTACGTGTACATATGAATTCAGAATTTAGAATTCAACTTAATTCACAGTCGAATTGAAGTCAGAATCCAACTGAATTCATAAAAGGCTTTTGTAGAATGGAATTCAGAATTCAATTGATGTTTTTTTTGGTTTTTTTTCGGTCATCGTTAGTTGAGTCATGGAGAACAGTTTTGTTGATCTTGGAATGGAAGTGGTTCGATTTGTTTCTATTTTTCAAGCGTTGTTTCTTGTTGGAATTACAGAATCTGACTTTTTATGATAGGGTGTGTTAGCTCTACATATGTATAGAACGAAAGAGACAAGCAGTGTCACTGATGTTATGTGACAGAACGATGAAAAAGTGACCTTCGCGGGAATCGAACCCACACCTCCTGCTATCCGGGCAGTTGTCCTAAGCCAATTAGACTAGAAGGCGCATCTTAATCATCGTTTAGCGTTAGTGTGATCAACACTGACGCTAACAGGGTGAAGTTCTTTTTTTCGATTCCAGTTTGAAATGGAATACTCTATAGACTCCCAAGGATGGGGTATTTATGATATCTGTTTCATCCCATGGGATGAGAACACACAGCGTTTTCATCCCAACTCATGGGATATCTCAATGCTATCAAATTTTTTAAGAGGTAAAATCTATCGAGCCGTCTTGCCTAGACTGAAAATTCCACAAAATAACTATAGTTTGATATTTTTTGAACACAGTCATGCGCGTTAAGAGCTCTTGTACAAGAATTGGATGTAAATGCATAAGTTCGGATACTTGATTGACCGCTAACAAATTTCTAAATCTGTTCAAATTCTTCTTATGCATTTAATCCCTTGGCAAGAAAATAGAGGCCTGGCAAGAGCCCCGAACTCCGACTCCGTCGAAGTCGGACTCGAAGTCGGAGTTAAAAGGGCGAAAATTTTCGGAGATGGAGTTGGAGTCAGCGAAATCAAATTTTTCGGAATCGAAATCAGAGTCAGATCTTTTAAAACCTGTTTCGGAGTTGAAGCGAAGTCAAGATTAAAATTATGTCTGATGAACCTTCGATATTCCATGCAACACCAACTTTTTTTTTCATATTAAGAAACAAAAAATTCAAAGGCAACACTTGTTTCATATATTGAGAATAAGTTTTAGGACACAAAAGAAATCATCTTTCAGCTATACTTTCGAAAGATTGACTAAATAAGGACAGCATGAATCAAGCAATATTTCAGTCTCATCCGAAGTAGTAACCGTGGCACAGAAATAATGAAGGGTTTATTATTTGTTCACAATTTTTTCTAATTTTCATTGATTCGAACTGAACTTTTCCCTATAAGATTCAGCATTCAATTCGGTACAACACCGTGCGTACACTGTTTTGGTGAACTACATAACAGCTAAGTTCTAAAACGAAAAACAAATCGTCAGAATATGTTGAATTTTCAAGCTCAAAACTCATTTTTTCTACAATTTACTTTCCATGTAATTAGTAAGCTACGGAAAACCTAAGTTGGTCATTATAAAAAGCATAACAATCTGGACAAGTTCCATGCCTGTGAAATTGTTTTTTGATCAAAAACGCAATAAAAAAAATCAAGATCGATTTTCTTTTTTCGAAAAAACTCAACTTTCATGTCATTTTTTTATGGTTGCACAAATTTGCACGTCATTTGCAGCACAGCGTTACTTTTTGACGATTCTTTTTCTTTGAAAGTTAACATACTGAAGTACATCCCAATACATTCATTCGAGCAATGCAAAGCTTTTTCCTGGATAGGTTTTCTTGAAAACTCAAAGTAAGGCGTTTTGGGGTAGTTTTCGGCAAAACATTGACTTCATGGACGAAGAACACATTCACAAAATTTGTTTTCAAGAATATAGGAAAGACTGTATTTCAAAATAACACAAAATGTTTTTCTTGGAATTTTAGACAGCGTATCAACTGTCGAAACATACACCAAATGTTATCGCATTTCGAGCTTGAAAGTTGAAGATTTTCGGACGATTTGGTTTTCGTTTTAGAACTTAGCTGTTGTGCAGTTCACCAAAATCGTTTCCATATGTTTTTGTAGAGAATTGGCTATTTCAAGATCTTTTTGAGATCTAAGTAAGGGCTTCTATAGAGAAAGACTTTCTAAGATCTTTGGCGTTGTTTCCAGGTCTTTATAAGTCCTTTTGAGACTGGCATCAGGAAAACAAATTTAAAGACATTTAAAGATCTTTTTTTATTAAGATCGTTATTTTAAGGTCATTTTTAGATCTGAGTAATCCCCTCCCTTGGAATAAAAGGTCACCCTCATTACAAGGACACTCCCAAGAAAAAGTTCACGAAGATCTAATAGAAGACCATGGGATTTCCTGACATTTTTTTCAGAGACCTAGTGGATTTTCAGGCTTTATCACTAAAAAAACCTGGTTTTTCAGTGGAAAAGCTGCCGTTTTAGTAAAAAATCTGGCTTTTTTGTAAAAAATTCAAGGTTCTGTGAAATGAATGACCTTTTTCCTAGTGACAATTGGTTTTCCAGTATTTGACTGCTAAAGTGTCCGTTTTAATGGGACAACAATTTTTAAAAATCCTTTAGTTTTTTGGTAAATCCTAGCAAAAGCATAGCCCATAATAGTAGGCCACCGTCGAAGGAGCGATACAAAGTTTCATAATAGAAGGACATGGCCTTTTATTATGGGGAAGAGTTTATCGGCATCGATAGAGAGACTTTTTAAGACCTTTGGCGTCGTGTCCGGGTCGTTTTGAGACTGTGACAAAGAATAGCAAACCGAAGACCTTGATTTCTCTTTTTTCGAGAATTTCGTCTTCTCCGTAGTGCAGGGCTTTGCGATGCTCAACGGTAAAAAAACAATGTCTAATACCCTCTTTGAAATGTAATCCTGAATTCATGGTTCCTTCGGCATTCTTATGGAACTTTGAAAACGTTAAGCTGAAAAGACTTCATTAGCTGTCTCGCTGTAACTACCATTGTTTCAGAAATGTTTGGTCTCTAATATAGTTTACATTTGAGGTTTAATATAAATTTTGTCCCAGTGGGTCTCAGTCTGCTTTGGTAGTTTTGACCAAGAAAAGAAAAACACTCACTCTGAGATCTTAGAAACTCTACTTACTCGGTCGAAGATCAGGATGGTCCCCTCAATCGACGACTTTAACATGTGTACTGCTCTTACACATAACGTCTTCGGTTTGCACGTCTCAAAAATACTTTGAAAGTCTCGAGAAGTCTACTCGTCATTTCTTTGTGTTTTACAAGTTTTTGCGAAGAAAACAAAAAATTCACTCACATATCTCAGAAAATCTACTTATTTGGTCGAAGATCCGGATGGTTCTCGAAAAGATGGAATTTAACACGTGATACTGCTCTTTGTGTGGAAAATTAGGACGAAAAATGACTGCAAACGCTTTGTTCTGAATGATTAAGGACCATATTCATAGCTTTTGTGGGTATCTGTGACTTTCCAGTGTTTTAGTTCGGGTGGGTGTTGAGATCGATTAAAAAATCTCTAAAGATGTCTAAACTGATATCTCATTGGTGATTAACACAAAAATAATTTTAGTAACATGTGTATTGTTAGCTCGGTTATTAATCCAATGTTCAGATTCGGCAAAGAATAGAAGCGTGAAGACAAGAATCGAAAAAGATCGGATCTTGATCATTTTCTGTGCCGTCGGGAAAACTGTTTTTTTCATGATCCAGGAAAGGTTTTGGAAAACAGTCGGATCTGAATCCGTATCCTCTCCTAGCAGGGAAACTGGGTTATACGTAACCGGAACGTGTGCTGGAACCAGGGGTCATATCTGTGTGTGGATTATGGTGGCTGGAATTGAAGGGAAATGCATCGGAACCCGTAAAAAGAAACCGGACAGGTATCCTGCTTTTGGTATTCGTTGGAAAACCACCGGATCCGGCTGGCTCCTGCCGTATGTTTTTGGACGGGGTACTTTTATTTTACTTTAAACTTGTTGTGACGTTTATTCATAATGATTTTAATTCAGAACAAGAAGGAAATTGCCAAAAGAAGTTAAAGATATGAAACTGTTTACTGGTGAGAAATCAAATTCACTTAATATAGATATCAGATATGTGACTAATTGAATAGCCGTTACAGTCCGCAACTAACCATCAGTCATAGTCACTGCCGCGGCCTTGTAAAGAATTTTGATCAATTTTACGGTGGACACAACTCCACACCCCACCCACTTCCATGAAGTAAAATTATCAGAAAAAAATCCATGCCGTTCATGAACTTTATGACAAATAAGTGAAAACTAATTCCATATCGTTGATTATGAAACGGACATGAAAATTGACTCATCTCAGATTTATTGAGAATAGGTGGCATTATTATGAAAAAAATGCAGTAAATTTTATTTTTAATAGAACTTGTACGATAAAATAAATGTAAGCATGTATTTTAGCCTATGAATTTGAAACGAGTCACGATTTTTGTCCATTTTCTCATTTGTATGCAATTAGTTTTTGTTTTTTCGACTTTCTGAGTGCTACTAATTTATGAAATCTTTTAGACGCTGATTCTTAATAATCGATCAAACATTTGAATTAGCTAACGCAGTCTTGTTAAATTTTCAATGCAGAATATATTTGAATGTGAATCATTTTTTGATATTTTGTTTCTCTCGACTACCGCATATCTTCGGCTTGAGATCGGAAATGATTTTTTCTTGATATGTGATGAAAATATAGTTGCGATCACTCTGATTTCAAAAATCAATACGTAACTTACAACATGCCAGAAGAATGACGTGCATTCCTTTTTATCTCGAGTGTTTCTCATATACTTGATTCTTTGAGTGTTTTGCTCTCAAATATATTGTATCTGATCATCAAGAATGATATTAGTCGTTCATTGAAGGTCCTCTGTAAACATTTAATAATTTTGCTTCTCAAAATCAACGATTGCCTTTTGCCTTTGGTTACTGAAGAACTATGTACCATGCTATACTTATTTATCCTTTCAGTCGTCTGTTACCCTACAGTGACTTATGTCAGCACAGTCAAAAGCAATTATCCAACACAGAATGCAGGCAGTACTGAAGGTGGTACTTTACTATGGATATATGGAACTGGATTTGCGCCGAATGGTTTCAGAGTTGTACCATCTGTAGTGACGACGAATGTAGTGCTGTTAGTCAGTAACTATAATGTCTATGACTGTATCATGCAAACTGAGACAGGAACTGATACTCAATTAACATGCTACACAGTGCCAATGCCCGCAGGTGTATATCAAATTCAAGTGTACGTGAACGGCATACTGATTCCGACTTCTCAATACACGAATCCGAGCTGGACAATCTTTGAATCGCGTCTGGATAATACGCCTCGCATCACGAACATATCACCAGTATCCGGCCTACCTCAGCGATTGGTCACATTGCTGGGTGTCTTCCGAGCGTCGTGCTATTCTCGAGACGTCAATGCCTGTTCTCAGGATCACGTTCCACTCATTTCTCGGTAAGAGACGTAGCTCATAAGTATTGTCTGTTTCGTTTGAACCATGATAAATCTAGCGTATACATTGGTGGTCAACTTTGCAATTTGATCGATCCTCTCAGTGGTAGTCCGTAAGTTTCGTTTTCTTTTGTTTCATCGATTAAGAAGAATCTTCACTCTAATCTTAGCTATTCAGTTGTGAGCAGCACGCAGCTTCAATGTTTTTTTGCGAGCAACGAAGTCGGTAAATGACATTTCATCTCTTAGAATATGAATCGGCAAATGGTTTGCAACAAGTTTCTTTGTTCGATAGGAATATTCAATGTCACTATGCTTGTTACTAATCAATACGGCCGTTCATCAACTGTTGGTAGTCTGTATCAACTGTCAGCTACTGGTCAACTGTACAATTTTCGAACTTATGCACGTATGTCCATATCAAGTGTTATTTCACTGCAGATGACAGTAATTTCTATTCTTTATTAGTTATTTCGAATGTGTCACCGAACAGTGGAAGTACAGAAGGTGGTACTATTTTGACTATTAATGGTAAATACTTCAGTGACAGTAATCAACTTCCACTTTTTGTGAATGTGGGCGACCAACCTTGCACTATTCAGAGTTCAAATTTGACTACTATCCAGTGCCAAACATCAACAATGCCAGATATCAATCAAACAAATTATCATGGTGAGTTCATTACTAAATAGAAATAAGTCATTTCATTTTTTTCTACAGGCGGTCGTGGTCTCCATATTTATGTTGAATCTTTCTTCACTGATTTGGTATTTTAGATGTTCGATTTTGTTCTTTCGAGCCTGATTTTTTACTCTTCTCAATTCTATAGAATACCATAGGCAATGCAACACCACCTATGCCAAGCATGAATGCCACGAGGAATTGGACAGAAGAAGCATCAATTGTTTCCCAATACTATTCGAACACAACAGTATGGCTTATTGGATATTTACGTCCCCCAAGGACAGCAACATTCACATTCCGGTTGGAAACAATCACCCATGCTATTCTATATTTAAGCACTGATGAAAATCCAGACCATAATGTCCAAATTATCAATACTAGTTCAAACTTCGAATCAACACAACAGACACTCTATAATAATACTAAGTCGGTAAAATTAATAATTGCAAAACATGATACATAGATAGATTTTCATATAGCTACTTTATGCTGTGCATAAGCTCAACTACTGGAGGTAACATCCAATTGTCAATAAATGCAACTATGTTGCAAACAACACTCAATACCGGTGTCATTTCGGATTCCAATACAATTCAAAATATTCAAATAGGCAATAATACAATTGCTGAGCATCAGGTAAATTAAATCCATCTCGCTGGTTTCCTGTAGTTATCTCAAATTAGTGTGTCACAGATAATGTTGCTCATAAAATATCATCCAGCTCCTTTCAATTTTCGAGTCACATTTTTTAACCGAAACAATGCATGGTTTTATTGAACATGCTTGCTCTTGAAAATTGTGGTTAGATTGCTTGGAAAAAATTGATTTTCAACTAATCGAAGACGAGAATCTTGTTTCGATTTCTTAGCAAACAACACGGTCAATTGCACTTTAACAAATATCACTCTGGCATAATTTTTTTCGCTGCAACACAGAATAAATTAAAGGTACTCTAAAGAATCTAAGATGTTTTTGATTTTTGAAATAAATAAATTTCTCATCTTGTTAAGTTTCCTATGAACACAATTTCACACAAAACCACTCATTACAGATTAGAATAAATGGTTTTTTTATATAAGGTTTCGTTTGAAATCCTTTCCTAAAGCATGAAGACTCATTTTGTAAATATAGGCTTTGCAATTCATACAACAAGATTGCTTCCGAGGACGCATCCTCATAGCAATTTCGAAAAACTCAGAAAATGAAAAGGCATAATAGTTCTCTTAATCATTCAAATACCATCCTCAGATACGATCTAAAGGACTTCATATTGGTGTGAACTTCAAACTTAATTTTAAAAACCATTCCCTTCTTACAAAAAATGCTACTATACTTTACGCCAATCATGCCATCGAACTGTAATCCAAATTCCCATGTACTCTAGTTTATATGATGGGTATAGATTGTTCATTTCTCCTATATCTGTATCGAGTAGTCGATTTCGATGAGTAACAGTTAATTCAATGTTTGTATTGTTTTTATATCGATCTGATATAATAGAACAGAACATGGGACTTTTTTATGAAAATAACTCACTATTTTTCGCATGTCCATTGGAACTTAACAAAACAAAAAGAATACAAACAGGATTCGACTTTAGTTTCCATTGTGCAACCAGACTCACCTCGAAATGAGCATGAAATCGAAGACAAGGAATAAGAATACATTGCTTTTAAATCCCTCAGAGAAATAACTTACCCTTTTTCAAGATATATTAAACTACAAGTAAAATTAAACGCGTAAAATAAACGTGTATTAGATTTATGTTTCTAGACAGTAACTCAACGCCTTCCTGTTATGGACTTTAACTTTGAATTATAAAAGAACCATGATGAATATATTTTGACATATTGTTAACTAGATATAACTCGCAACGTGTGTCTATTTTCACGTTTGTGCTTTATGCTTTTAGTTAGTAACTTAGTATCCTTTTTTGGGTACGTGTGAAGGCGAATAAAGGAAAATCCGATTACGACAAATGAATATTCGATCACTTTAAATGTTCGTTGAAGTACTCTACAGATTCCAAATTTCTGTTAATGAACACACTGAAAAACTTTTCTTGAGATGCCATTAATTTTCATCCATTTAGTTGTTTATATAAGTTTTTGATCAACTATGTTATATATATATAGGAGGATGCTATGGTTAAATAAATAATTTAAATAGACTTTTAACAGTAGAGTGTTAGATTTTTTATTAACTTAACGATTTTTTAGAGGAACAGTTTGAACGAACAGCTAATAAAATTAAAAATTTTGTATTGAAAAATCAGTATCTGTTCTTGATAAATGTAAATATCAGACAGTTGTTTATTTTTATTATAACACAGTGGTTACTTGATTAATTTTTGAACTCTTCTGCTCTTGATGATTCACTCTATTGAACCAAATCTCATTAATCAAATTTATGAAGGTTTAATTGCTTATCGATAACGTAAAGTTTGATCAAAGCAGGATTCACTCTCATAAACTATAAATGGATTAAGATGTGTAAGAAGAAAATGCATTTAGAAGCTACGGGACAATTATAAATGTAAATTGAGTGAGATCTATTTTATCACAAGTATCGGACTGTTAATGTAATACATTTGAAGATGGACTTTCAAACGGTCCATGAAAACTGACTTTAAGAAAAAGCGTTACAGATAAACAAGAGTTCAATTTAAAAGATAATAATGAATACTGCAAATTTTGAACTATTTTCAAGTTCGTTATCATGACCATAATTAAATTGGTGAATAGAATAATAGATTGCACATGCAAAGGAAAGATTATGAAAACTAATGAAAAATTGTATAAATGAATTTTTAGAAGACTGATAGAAAATAACTGATTGTTTAATGAGACAATTGATTTTCATTATGTTCACCAGTACATGACATGAAACTGATGTTGATTCATTATATGATATATATCAACAGTGATACGATACTGTGGTCTATTAAGAAGCCTTCCTGAATAAGACAACTGTTAGGCTTTGAAACGAAACTTTTTGTTGATTTTAAACTCATAAAAGTTCGATAGAAAACCCTTTGTTATACTAGTAAAACTCAAAAATATTTCACAGAAGTGCATGGTTTCTATCATTATATTATAAAATACTATACGGAGCCAAATAGCTTTCGTATGGTACCATTTTTGTTCAGTATAGACAGTTGTAAACTGTAAACAAGGAAGCATCACGGCTTATTATTACTAAGTTCACCAATTCAGCAAATAAATTGACTTGCGATCTTAGAAAGATGAAGTGTCAATATCAAAATGTTTTTGCTTTGATTTAAAGCAAATAGTCTATGCTATTGAATCGGCGATTGGTGGAATATCTGAAATTCAAACAATGCCAGTTATCACTGAACCATTTCAAATTGGTTTCGAAGGAGTATACACAGGTTCGTGTTGAAGGGTTTCATATTTCGAAATATAAATCTATAGGTGTGCCTAATAATCGATTTTTAGCTATTCTTGATGGAGCATCAGATCTGAGTGTTGTTCAAGATGCTTTGAATGATTTACCGACAATCTATCCTTTGATGGTTAATGTTACTCTTGTGGGTACTGCATACCAAGTCAATTTTCCGTTCGAAATGGGAGATGTTTCATTGCTAACTATTATATCAACTGCTTTCGTCAATCCACAGAATGCATCAGAAGCAGTGCAAGGTATAGCATCTGGCACCAAACTAGCATTTCGATTAGATGGAGCAACAACTGAATACTTCGATTTTTGGACCAGTGATGTAACAAGTAATATGCTCCAAGATGCATTTAATCAACTATTTACTATTCGTTGCCCACAATCACTCAATAATGCTCAAGCTATACCTTCGATCGTCTATGTTGATGACTTCGAAAGGAGGGCCTCATACAGTGATGCAGGTATCGTTACAGATACGGCATTTTGTGGTATCGGCTCAACCGCAAATGGCTCTTTAATTAAAAACAATGCACAAGTTGCTGATTACATGTGTTTTGCATACAAGATTCCACCAAGCAACGTCACTTTCAGTATGCATTTTATTGTTCAAACCGATGGAGATCCGTCAACCAATAGTGATAACAATATAGTGATGCAACTAAATCAAAATGGACATTGGCATTATACATGTATTTCTCTTCTAGATACACTTCAGCAGTATTCGGACACGTACTGGACAATTTCTACCTTTCTCATCATAAGTGTTTATCTTGATTCTTCAACTCCAACTGGTGCCCGATTTGATACGGTCTCATTACGCACCTCATTGCCTAATGGTTACGAAGATCAAACAGTTTTGAGTACTGTCGATGAGTCTTCATCAGGCCAATGCATCTTTCCGTTTGTTTATAATGGTCAAACATATTTCTCATGCACACTCGATGAAGACAACATGCCTATATGTGGTGTAACTTCAAATACGACAGCCTATTGTCAAAATTCATCTATTGAAGGTGTCCGACGGCTCTATCCAAAATATCAGTTACTCTCGAATTCGCTTAGCATAACACATTCAAAACCAATTCACACCATTGATATTTCATTTCGTTATACATCATGTATATCACCAACATTGATCCAACCATTACCATCCGCAGTAATACATTTGTTCTTTCTACTGAATTCCTTGCTATTGAGTTATTATACCTTTTTCTTTTTAGATTGCTAACGTGACATTGATTACTAGTGCATCGAAACCCATCGGTGGATACTATAATATAATGTTCAACCAACATCTATATACGTCGATTCCAGTGAATATCAGTGGACAAGATTTGACAAGTCTTCTTCAATCGTTTCCTGATTTCGGCTATGTAGTTGTTACAAGTAGTGGGGAATGCGCAAGCTATTTGTACAGTATTCGATGGTTAACAAGCGCAAAACAAAGTCCCATAGAAATTATCAATTCTACTGAAGTGACACCTGTAGGAACATTGATAATAGTTTCCACTGTACAAAGTGGTGATGCTGTATTCTACAACCTCCCGACAGATATGCTACGAACGTGGCATATGGTTCCTCAGGTAAACGCTCCATTTTTTTATGATTTCACTGATACATAGAATATATAGGTCGAAGTTCTTGTGGGGGGCTATTCATCGTACTGCTCAAATGCATATAACAATTGTCCATTTCAATGGTCAGTCCAACAAACACCATTCATATTTGCAATCGAGCAAAATGAAACAATACTCACGATCTTTGGTATTGGCTTTGGTTCAACAAATGAATCGAATATAGTTTCAATTGGTGATAGTGGTTCATGCATTGTAACAGAGTCCAATACAACATTGATCATTTGCACAATTATTAATGCTACATCGGGACTACAAATTGTGAAAGTTTATGTTCTTCATAAAGGTTTTGCATTGAGTAATGGCAGTGATACAATTATTGTTCCAATAACGATCAGTTCGTTTTCCCCAGTAAGAGGCAGTGCCAGTGGAGGTTATCTATTGAGTGTTATCGGAACGGGTTTTTCACCTAATGCTTCGATTAGTATCGATGGAAATCCATGTACGCATTCACTTGTAGTTAATGTTTCGTTGATTACATGCATTGTACCACCTATTGCAAACCTAAATAAGAGTCAAGCAATTGTGACTGCTATTGATGGAACACATTCAGTTAATGCATCTTCATACTTTATTTACAATGTATCTGCGACACCTATCATCTTTTTAATAAGTCCAACTTTTTTCACCATGAATGGAAATATATTAAACATAACTGGTGAAGGCTTTGGCAATAGATCAGTGTCGGTTTTCGTCGGCTCAACAAATGTTACTGTCTTATCATCATCTCCCAATCAAATAGTGGTCAACTTAACTACGTTAGCA
This sequence comes from Rotaria macrura, assembly GCA_900239685.1. Taxonomy (NCBI): domain Eukaryota; kingdom Metazoa; phylum Rotifera; class Eurotatoria; order Philodinida; family Philodinidae; genus Rotaria; species Rotaria macrura. Next base: position 13,428 of record OENT01000757.1, on the reverse strand, counting down.
CCTGGTCTATATCCTATCACTGTTAGCACCGCAACAGGTTTCGCACAACCTCTAGTCTATGTAGAATATCGATTTTATGTGCAACAAGTCTCTCCTCAAATTGGTTCCTTATACGGTGGTACTGATGTCTACATTCAAGGCGAAGGCTTCGATAAATCGACAGTCATCCAATTTCGTGATAAAGACAATCACTTGTTTCCATGCACTATCACTTCGGTACAATCAACTCAAATTAGTTGTCAAACAACGTCTGCTGTTTCCCAAGTAACTATCACAACGAATGGTGTTGATCCAATAAAGGGTCCTGGTTTTGCTTGGCTACCTAGTCTTCAAACAGTAGAACAAGGTACTATTGTTACTTGGCGATGGAATTCACCAACAGTTTGGCCGCCACTTAATTACCAGGTTCTACAAGTGAATAGCGCATACAGTAGCCAACCTGTAGTAGGTGGATTTAATTCTGGTTCACCAACGCCATCTGGTAAAAATCTTACCTCGTGTATGAAAACTATAGATATTAATTTCCATTCTATAGGTTCGTTTTCATACCAATTCTATGCAACAGGTACGTATTATTATTTGTCCCCAAGCATTAATGATACCGGCATAACTTCCATACGGGGTATCATCAATGTAGTCGCATCAACACCTAGAATAATGACGGTAGAAGCCACATGGGCAAACTTCACAGGTACATACCGATGATGATTTCTTTTTCATCTAGCTAATTTTCATTTTGCAGCTCAAAGATGCGCTTTTCCATTCACTTTCGGTTCTATTCGTTACGATGCATGCACATTGGTCAACGATACTCAACTTTGGTGTTCCCCGACACCGACATACAATGGCCAACGGCTCTATTGCACGCCAAAAAGTAAGCCGCTAGCAAGTGTCAAAGTGGTGCTACTTTCCTGATTTTATTCTGATATTTCAAGGTTCAACTCTGTAGAGAATCTCATACATTATTTTGACATGCTATTTTGTTATTTGAAGTGCTCCTTATAAAACCTTTATAAAAATATTTATTGAATATTTTTCCATAAAAAAACTGAGCCTCCAATTTTTTTGATTTCTTTCAATTGATCGTTTTTAGTGATTAGCTTAAGATTCAATTATTTCAAATTATTTGAATTTTGAAAACAACTATTTTATCATTGAAGATTATGAAAAATACTTTAGAGGTACTGATATCCTACAGAATTCGACCATGTGCAATACATAAGTTAGTTTGGTATAAGCGGAGAGCAGGCGTGCTTCAAGGAAATCGTTTGACTGTGAAAAAGGGATAGCCAATTTTTAAAATTGCGAGAAAAAATATTTTTATTTACTCATATTACGATTCTTAATCTCTGATGAAAATATGAAATCCGCTAGAGAAAAAATATGATAATTCAAAATTGCGGGATGTTCTCTTTGCAACATAGTAAGTCTGAGCAATGGAAAACGCATACAAAATACAACCGTATCATCGATAGAACGAGAAAAAAGGTCAAAAACCGAAACTCGAAGTTTCTCGTCGAAGAGAGATAATAGAATTACTATTTTCGACGAATTATTCATTATTTACTTACTTCAATGAAAGATTGATCCTATGTGCAATAGTGTCATAATTACTCTTATAAAATCCTGATTTTCATTGAAACACTGATTTTTTACCATATCTAATGTACCATTACGAATAGTGACGCATTTCAGATTATCTGGGAAATACACTTATCACTAAATATTGATGTATACATCGAGAAAAAATAATACTGATTGAGTCAAGTATTTGTTTCTCGAACTTCAGATTTTCGATTTGAGAATTTTGTGAAGTTCGAAATTAATTAACGGTTAGAAGATATGAATCTTTTTAATCAATTTTAAACCTAAGAGATAAAAACTGGCTCCACTCCTCTGACAAAACTTAAATGTCTATCATCAATCTAAAGTTCAATAAAATGTTTAAAACAATTGAGAAATTAAAAAAAGGACGTACTTTTCTGTGCAAAGGTGCGTGGAACAGAAACAGTATTCCCTCAGACTTCATTGGAACTCACGTGATTCGATATGAGCCCACAATATTCTTATCACAGAATATAATTTCTCATTTGGCACTCGATCTAATTTCTCATCTGGCACTCGTAAATCACTGGATAATCGGTGATTCCGATTGGAACCAATAGCAATTATTAGGACTACATAGTGTTCGTAACTGTATACGTTTGAATGTTTGCTTCGCATGTCTGACTGCGTGTTTCATATTTATCGATGCTCATTTCAATAATCGAAGGCGTGGAAGATTTTGAAGAAAATTAAATTATATATCTACCTCATCAAACTCTAAAAGTAACTCTTAGTCTAATAGTAACATTGTTCCTTTATTCGCGAAGTGTTATTCATTAGATATTAATCATAAAAAAATTTATTTTCACATTTATGGAATTCTCGAACGACTCTACAATTTATATTTCATATTTAGCTTTAACACCTAACACATCATGCTCCTCAAACATTTTGAATGGAAGTTCATGTGGTCAAATTTCAACTACGGTATTAAATCCAATCAATTTTCTTGCTACACTCTGTACAATTGAGTCAATCATTTCTATTTCACCTGTCGAGGGAACCATGGGAACACTTGTTAAAATCACAGGTATTTGAAGATTTTAGTCTGTATTTTTTTTCCTACAAGATACCAATTTCAGGAGTAAATTTCGGCGGACAACTGAATGATTATGACATTCAAATGGGACCATCATACAAGTGTCCGATAATAAATAAATCGTCAACTGCACTTTTATGCCAGATCAGAGCCAACTCAACACTTGATGCTGCAATTCAGCAAACCGTTCGTGTCTCTCGTACCTGTCAGGGATATCTAGGCAGCAATGGTCAGTTGCAGTTTGATTTTAAGGCATCAGTTACAAATATTTCTCCGTCACGTGGTACTTGAAAAGATCAACTGTACTATATACAATATATATTGAATTTTCTTCTTCTATTCTAAGGTTCAATCTTCGGTGGTACACAAGTAACTATCAATGGTGATGGGTTCAATCAAAATCATACACGTCTATTTATTGGAAGCACTAATTACACAAACTTGACAGCAGTATCTTATTCAAATATTATTCTAACAATTCCACCGCAATTAACATACCTAGATATGAATTTCAGTGTGTTCGTTCTAGTTGGCAACAATGAGGCCGTGTGCTTGACAATACCATGTCAGTATACTTGGTCAACAATTGTTACACCATACTTCGACTCAGTGAATGGGACAGTCAACGAGAGTCACACTTCGTTTGTACTCACTGGTCGTAATTTTCTTGGTGGAGGCAAAACAATCATGGATACACAAGTGAATATTAACAACACTTATTACAATGTAACTGCAATGACAAACGAATCGATCATGTTTTCATCGAATATTATTGAAGCCGGTATATACGAGTTCTATATATCAATTGCAGGTCTGTTATTTCATCAATCATTTATAGAAAAAATGAACATATTAGCATCATAATTATGCTTTAATTAATTTCTTAGGTGTGGGATACAGCAATATATTGACGAGTGTCATATCAAAAGTGTTTCTATTCGGTGTTTCACCAACAACAAGTGGTATCTACGGCGGCATATTGTTAAACATTGCAGGCAGTGGCTTCTCAAGCAATATTAAACAGATTCAAGTTACTATTGGTTTGAACCTGTGTTCTGTAGTTCGGACGACAAGTACTAACATTCAATGTATCATTCCTGCCCAAGGCAATAGTCAAAACCCGGCTATTATTCATGTCATATCGAATGGAATCAATGTTATGTCTAACTTTGCTATCACTTATAACGCAACAGTTATACCAACCGTAACTTCAGTAGATCCTGCTGCTGGGAGTGCTTCACAGGTGTTGAATATTACTGGTTACAACTTTGTTGATGGACAAACAAGTGTTCGAGTTGGACATGATCTCTGCATTGTTACAAATCTCTCAACAACGTTAATTACGTGTACGCTTGCCTTAGGCATGTCAACGGGCTACTATCCTGTTGTTGTACACGTAAATACAAGTGGTGATTCAAATTCTAACGTGCTCTTTTTTAGAGAACTTTTGCTTCATAATGTGACACCAGCAGAATGTGGCTATGGTGGTGGTCTTCAAATTAAGGTCCTCGGTGATGGATTCAACGGAACTAATATTAGCATAATTATGTGCAATAAAACTTGTTCATCAGTTTTAATCCTTTCCAACACCGAGCTCACTTGTGTCACTCCTCCTGTTGCATTTGTCCAATCAAATACTTCGTGTAATTTAACAGTGATCATCAATAACATTACAAGTAGTGTACCATTTGTATATAGTCCTGATTTGACTGCAACGTTGACGTCTGTGACTCCACGTCGAGGTGGAACAGGTGGTGGAACAACACTCACAATCATTGGAATCAATTTTACGTGAGTATTTTTCAAATGTTGAACTCTGTGAAAGAAAAAAAGGTCGATTATTTTCTGCATTCAGGAACTCAACAGATGCGATATTAGTAACTATTGCAGGTGTGACATGTTTAGTACAAACAAGCAATGATACCTGTATAATATGCCAGACAGGTAGTTACAATCAATCGAGCATTATGGCCCCGCTGATGGTTTTCATCAATGGTAGCGGCTATGCAGTCGGTTCAGCGGAATTTCAATATATTGATCTTTGGTCGAGTCCATGGACATGGGGCGGTCAGCAGCCACCTGAAGCTGGTACGCTTGTCTCAATTGATAGCGGTGTGACAATATATTTTGATACAACAACACCTATTCTGAAGGTACTGCTCATCAACAATGCGACGTTAATCTTTGATGATTTACAAGATGTTGCCTTAAATACAGAATATATTGTGATAGTCAATGGTGGTCGCCTCCAAATCGGCACTGAACAAAATCGATATCAACATCAGGCTGTCATCACTATTTATGGTCAACTGCGTTCAATCGAATTACCAATTTGTAAGTAACCTTAAATTTTTATCATCACTCGATTGTTTTTTTAAAATCTATAGTTGGAGCAAAAGTTCTGGCTCTGCGCGGAGGGATAGTTGACATGCACGGAAAAGCAACTGTGCGCACTTGGACTAAACTAGGAACTACAGCCGAAAATGGATCATTAACCATTACTCTTCTTGACCACATCGACTGGCCTATTGGTAGTCAAATTGTCATAGCAACTACAGGTGATTCTTTCAGTCAGTACGAGAGTGAAACTCGTCGAATAAGAAACATATCGACCAATGGACTGACACTGACACTTGATGAGCCGTTGTCGTACACTCATCTAGGTGTTACAGTAGATTTAAATTCGACGCTCGTCGATATTCGAGGTGAAGTTGGCTTACTATCACACAATATCATTTTTCAAGGTAGAAATTTATCAATTGTTGAACTATTAATTAAAATTATTGTATTAAGGCTCGGTTACCGACACATGGAATGAAATAATACCAGCATGCCCGGCTGGTTTCAATCCAGGTAAGGCAACTTTGAACAGCAAATTAAAAATAACCATAATTGAACTTGAATAGGTCATACACCATAGCATTATACGTCTAGGATAAACCAAACTTAGCACGATGGTGTGTTTTTGAGGGAGAATACTTGAACATAATTTTCATCTGATGTAAAATATGCTGATGAGCAAGTAGTTTCAATAAAACAAAGATCGTTTAAAACGCTTTTAAAAATGAATAGATGGTCACACTGAAGAATTCATTTCTTCCTTCCTAACAGCTTTCATTTTTTTAACTTACAAATTTGATCAGTATTTTTTCCAAATATACTCTGAACTATGAATCAATCGACGAAAACGTTTCATTGCCTTTTTAGGCGAGTTTGCCGTACAAACATGTTATTTGGGCCGCTATGGTGAAGAGATTGGCTCTGATCAGTTCGGTGCGACAATAATCGTCAGCCAAGATATGACCACCGCGAACGGTACTCAACAAGCTATTCTGCGTCTATCATACGTCGAGGTAGGTCTCTGATGATCTTGCTTCTTCGCATTTCTATGAAAATCGTCTTCAGATTTATAATGTCGGTCAAGCTTTCCGTCTCAGTCGTCATCCGATTAACTTTTTTATAAATGGTAATATGAGCATGTCATATGTTAAATCGTCATCTGTTCATTTATCCTTCAATCGAGCAATCAACATTGAAGCCAGCAATTACATTACGATTGAAAACAATGTGGCATACAACATTATGTAGGATCCCAATATTTTCTGTAACGGCTCATTCAGCCTATTGTAATTTGTTTTTAGGGGCGAAGGCATGTCCCTACAGGATGGTGTTGAGATTGGTAATGTGTTTAGAAATAATTTACTCGTTTTCGTTCGATCAAGTTCCAGCCTTCTGATTGAAGAAATCACACCAGCTGCTTTTTGGGTAAGCTAAAAATTCAGAATATTCTCTAAATTGATCTGTTCTGCTAGTTAACTAATCCCAGTAACATTGTCGAATATAATGCAGTCGCTGGTAGTACACATTATGGATATTGGTATCAATTACCGCTTACAGCCAATGGAGCGTCTTATGCTTTGTATCCGAATTATTTCCCTTACAAGCAACCTTTTGGTAGTTTTTATAACAACAGTGTACACAGTTCCGGTCGATTTGGTGTATGGATCTATCCGCAATACAGACCCACAAGCGCTGGTCAGTCCTCACCTTCTCCAGCCGTTTTTGATGGACTTGTCTCTTGGAGAAATGCCAAAGGCTTCGAGTGGGTCATGGCTGATGCGATTCAGATTACAAATGCTCTTACTTTCGACAATACAGATACAGGGATTTCCTGTATTAATACTTTTGATTATAAAACTCTTTCAACATCGCATATTCTTGGCAATGGTTCATCTGTGACCAATAGTATTATTGTTGGCGATTCAGGAGTCTCTTTAGCACCAATCATACCGTCAACTGCGGGTCTTGTTGGTAGGCATATATTGTGACTTGTTTAGCTTTTAAAATTTAAGCGACTTTTGTCGAAATTCAACGAAGATGTGTTGTCAGAGCGAACTAATTTTTACTTTCTGATATTTTGATTGTCCCAAAGCGTGAGCCAAAGAAGATGTATCTATCATGTTCCTGTCGAAAATTACTCAAAAACTAAACACGCATTGTCTTTTTTCAAATGGATAATAGTTGTCGTGGCTGTTGTGTAGTTCCATATCAGTTCCAATCTTGAGCATTATCCCAACAGTAACTTGATAGGAAATCATCTGTGTGGTATCAGTTCCTTGATAGAACATGGTTCGTCGTAAGATCGTTTTTGAGCACATATTTCAACTCTCTAGTTGTTTTTCTAATTTTGCGAATTGAATGTGATACAAAGGAAGTCTCACAGTTTCTCTCACACTCACATGCGTACCCTCATATCAGACAATTTATGATCAATTATGTTTAACTTTGGAATAGATATCTTTGAACTAAGAAAGAACTGAGCACCCAGTCCAGTTCTATAAAAGGAGCCATTGGGGGTTCTCAGTTGTTCAAATGGAAACTTGTTACTACCAACAGTTCTTGAAAAAGTTGTAGCGTATAGAACTGAGAGTTATCCTTTAGGTCTATCTCTTTTGAATTAATTGACAAGTGGTGGATGGTATCGTTCTTGTTCTCAAGAAATCTTAATATTATTATATTATTTTCAGTGATGTGGGATCGACGTCTTCATATTCGCAATGTTTCTTTCATCAACTTTCCGAGTAATCAGACGCCAGCCATTTCTGGACCCAATATAATAGAACTGTGTACTGTTCGATGTGCAGGTAGAAAAACTGAAATTATATTCTTACAGTTAAAAGATTATTATCATTTTAAAACATAGGCTGGTTGGCTGAGTTCTCAAACATATCTTTTTTCAACGTCAATATTCGTGGAAAATTTCGATGGCCATATGATGGTGTGTATCAGGATGATGATGGATCATTGAGTGGACAACCTAATTCCGTAATAATGGCACCTGATGGTATAACAAATGCTTCGTCACCATGCAGCGTTGTGTCAAACTTCGAAAATACTATCCAATGTCCTTTGTGGTGGGGCTCATGGCTTCGGTTTTTACTTTCCCCATGGTATTGTTGGGATTGTGGCACACTCATTGTATTATCTATTGAAACAAATCGCTCGACTACTGTAACTGCCGGATATGCGATGTTTTTGCGAAGAAATCAAACATACATAATAAGTTCAAGTTCTCAACACGTGAGCTAAGGACTGCTGCTTTTCAATCTAAAACAATACATTTTTCTCTATTTGATTGTAATTAGAGCTGGTATAATTTTCGATACTGGAGCATTCTCTACGATATGGCTCCAGGAGATTATATTATCATTCAACATTTCATGAGCACTGAACCAGATTGTGCATACGGACAAAAATCACTCAAGCCACTTTCTGGAGTGAACAGTAGTAACAGTGATTGGTACTATGATCGAAACAGCTCACTTTTCTCATATATTAGTAATTTATACACCTTATTTATTTGACTCGTTTTCTCGTACTATTGTGTATTTAGTCAAAAATTCCGATCAAGAAATGAAGGATATAAATTACAATATGTATGCCACCGGATGTGATTCCGAATACTGTAGTGGATGTCCAACACTACCTACTCCAACACCTTCAGTACCACCGCCGCAACCGGGAAACGAAACTTCACCGACTCAAAAGGTATAAATTTGTTTCCTTATTGAATATAAAATTGTCTAGTGTAACTGTAAGTGATTACACATTCATATTTGATTTCAAATAGCTGCTTGCATTGACAAACAAGTGTAAGATCTTTGAAAATTTTACTGATAAAAGAGATGTGAAGCAGATTTCTATTTTTCGATCTTCTTCCCTTGTTCGAAGAAAGACCTTGACATCACTTTGAATCCAAAATATTGAGATTGACAGCGATTTGAAATAAACCATAAACAATGCTTAGGCATAATCGTCAATCGAGACTCTTGTTTCTCACCCGCTTAGTTCAGGTTATCGCTATTAGAAAGGGCACAAAGGTGCATATTAGAATATGAATTGACCCATTCGCTTTTACTCACCCCTTTTAAGTTAATACCATTCAGTCGTACATGAAATGAGAGAGGGCAATCTGCCTGACATTTTGAAACTCAATGCAAGGCCATAAATGCCGAAACATTTCAATCACTTTCCGTACGCTAATAATAATTCGATTTATTTAAACAACTGACAACACGAATCATCAATAAGTATAACATCGTAAAGCTGGATTCCCCATACATCTTATGAGAAAGTGCGTAAAAAATCTTGCAGAATACCATACTTTCGCGAAACTGAAAAGCATTCTCAAATGAACTCAAATTGGATACTAAGTTGAAAACCGTGGTCTACTAAACGTATCTTGAAGATTTCTGCTCACCGAAGAGCAACAAATTGCTACAAAACAGTTGGCTATCTAGGTTCCGAAAGTATGATGGCCTGAACTGGTGCATTAGGGAGGGAACTGAGGACTACGTTTAGACATGTTTCAAGCGCTTCGATTAAAGATATCCATTAGAATTGGAAGGTACTATGAGAAAAATCAGTCTTATTTTATCCGTGCTGCTTTTCTGACGAAGGATAAGTCTTAGCATATTTATTCAAGTGTGGCATTATACGTAGCAATTTTACGATCGATCTCCCTGTACATTCTGCCTCAAGAAAGTCTCAATATGAGTGCTAGGGCGATTTTACATCGCTTATTTTCGTTTATGTGTACCCTCACATCAATGCTTCTCATTCTCGATTCTTAACAAACTGTTCTTAGAAAAATTCTCATTCGATAGACCCTACTTGATAATTACCCGTTATGAATGCTGATCCCTCGACATTACTGCGAACTAAGAAACATTTCGAACACTTTTGAACCTCTCTAAATAATGTGCTTCTAAACCATCTAATCGACGTATCCGTTTGAACGTTACGCATATACGAGCAGCTAATGCATGCATTACTAATTATTTAAAACCAAAATGCATGATCATAGAGAAACAGACCAATTTTACATAACTGCAATTCATGTTCAAACAAAATGGTCATGTTTTTTTAGCACTGTATATCTCACGAGCTCACTATTTGGTAAAAATTTTAACTCTCTATCTTTCTATCTATGAATGGTTTTGGAGCAACATACTTTATCTCGATTTTTCTTGAGCAGAATTTTCAAGATATGTTCAGTCGACCACGGTTTTCAACTTAGTATCCAATTCGAGTTCATGTGAGAATGCTTTTCAGTTTCGCGAGAGTATGATATTCTGCAAGATTTTTTACGCACTTTCTCGTAAGATGTATGCGAGATCGAGCTATACGATGCTGTACTTATTGATGATTCGTACTGTCAGTTGTTTAAATAAATCGAATTATTATTAGCTTAGTGGACAGTGATTGAAATGTTTCAGCATTTATGGCCTTGAATTAGATTTTAAAATATCAGACAGATTTCGCTTTTTCATTTCATGTACGATTCAATGGTATTAACTTAAAAGGGGTGGGTAAAAGTGAATGGTTGGATTCATATCCTTCTGCACATTTTTCCAGTGTCACATTATTTTTTCTTTATCAGAAGCCATAATTTCTCTCATTCAAACGACCTTATTGAAAAACTAAGTTCATGAATTTCAATTATCTGATACGCTATAATGGGAATCTCTCTGCTACAGATAAAAATATTAGTTTATACGATTCACTTAGTATTTCATTTGAATCAGAAAGCTAACATTTCTTTATTTTAAGCCATAGAATGAACAAATACCGTATAGGTCATCAAAAAATGAGATTAGTTCCATCTATGCTGTAAGTATACCAAGTCGTTAATCGTCTACGAAATCAATAAATAAAGATAACTTACGTAAAGGTTTGATTTTTATGAATTTTGACAAAAACACTTTAAGATGCTTTATAGTACTTTGAAGTGAAAAGGTACCATATTTCTTCACTTAGAAAAAATAGAATATCATACTGAGAATGTATTGATTATATGAGAATTCAGAATAATGTGATGTTTCTAATAAATACATTATTTATTTACATTCCGTTTATCTCTTAACGCCTAATATCTTTTAAAGTGTTCTTTCAACGATACAAGATATTGGTCCAATGATTCACAATGGACATTTGGACCGCAAGAGGATGGTTGTTGCAGTAGGTGGTCGTTCTTTTCTTTATTAATGCTAGTCACTTATTTAATATTTGATAGACGAGACCAAACCGGGCAATGATCAGAATATTTTTGTTCCTCGATGTATTTGGCTCGTTATCGATTATCCTTTACCAAAAATTCGTTCGTTACGTATTGATGGTGTGGTTGAGTTCGAACAGGTTTCATTTTTCTTTTTCGAGTGTTTCGATTTTCCATTCTTTAAAATGATTTATAGAATAGAAATCATACAATGTATGTAGGCAGTATTTTTATCAATGGAGGCCGATTGATCGCCGGTGAGACTCATTGTTCAAGGTACTAATCGAGTCATTTTGTCTCTCTCAGGTTTACCTGATGCTCCATTCAATGGTAGTGTCGATATCATTCTTCAAAATTCTGATTCAATCAATATAAATTTGCCCGAGAATTTTCCGATGATAAGGTCTAGTACCATCGCTGTTCTCGGTGGTCTCGATTTACACGGTTCGACACATAATGTATCGTGGACGCGTATCGCCGCAACTGCTGTATCAGGGGCAAACTTAGTCACATTGACCAAACCAGTTGACTGGATGATTGGTGATGAATTTGTCATAACCACCACCGATAGAGATATATCACATACTGAACGACATCGGATTGCTAGCATCGACAATGGAACAATGATTTATACGGTGGCTCCACTTGCGTACACCCATATTGTCTTGAAATACCCGTTTCCAAATGGACAGGGCGTGAACATAGCTGCTGCAGTCGGGTTACTGACGCATAATGTCCGAGTTATCAATCAAAATCCATCATCTAGTATGTCCGGATTCCGAATTTTTATCACGCAGTATTGGACATTTATCGAATATCCGAACATAACTCAGCCGGTGAATACATACTACAAGGGTTATGCTCGACTTTCGAACACGCAATTCATCGGTTTCGCACAATTCGATGATTCAACTAGCAGCGACCAACAATCATGTATATACATGAATAGTCTGAGGGATTGGAATTCACAACGACCTACTTATATCGATGCCTGTTCATTTGATGGTGGATTCAATGCGGCGTAAGTTATGAATAAGTTATATTTCTTTCCCCGAACTGCATCTATTTAACAGAGTTGGTATGCTAAATACAAACGGTGTTCCTATTACGAATAATGTTATCTACAACACATATAGATCAGGTATTGTAGTTACGGGGAAGAATAACATTGTCAAAAACAACTTGGTAACAACTGTCTATTGGTCTGGAACGGCTCAACCATCGTCGGTTGCCCAGTATAATATCAATTATGATGGAGCAATCATGTCACGTAATGCAATTAGCGTCATAATGCAGGTAGTCTTGCTAAGAATTTGTTTTTTAAAATAAAAAATAAGTTTTCTCTTTGTTCATAAAGAATAACCTGGTGTGTGGTGTCCAACGCGTTGCTTATCGTATTCAAGGTGATACATGTTCTGGTGCTAACATCCCACCAAGCATAAGCAACAATTATACAAATAATGAAGCTCATTCGGCGATGTCTGGTGTCAATCTTTGGCCATTGGATAGTGGCTTCAATTATGACCGCAGTACGCTACTCAAGCATCACTCCAATATCAAATATCATTCTTTCTTATTTTCAATTATAGATTGCGTTCTCATTCAACGATTCACGTGAGTAAAAGAAATAATTCGAGAATTCAATAAAAGTAGTCTATATACGATCTTACCGAGTACAAAATAATTCGTATAATAGCTCAAAGAAAACAATCATTTTAGCAAACTTTTGACTCTCATACTTTTATGAATAATCGAAACATTCAAACTAAGCACTGTTAATTCTAGAATCAAAGGCGGCATTAAGACACAATCGATTATGATAACATAATTCAATAATAATTTATATTCATGTATCAAACGTGAAGCCACATATTCCAATAAGCTTTGCGAAGCATGTAGTCGAATAATTATAAGAATTATTGAAAATATTAATACGGAAGGACTTTCGATTTTTGATCGTTGGATGTCAATAATTAGAGAATTGTAGCGTGACAAAAAGTTAGCCATTTCGTATTTCATAGTTACCGTCTATGGACGTCGAAAAGTTTCGTAATGAAGTATTGTTAAAAATATTTTAGGCACGAAATAAATCAGTGCTTCAATCCAGTTGCTATAGTCTGAATATATAAATCGCAGATAAAAAGGTCCTCGATAAAATAGAATATGAATGGTGCGCGTAATTCGAAGTTTCCACAAATTTTAATTTTTGCTTAAACACACATCATTA